>JAJKFJ010022771.1:0-45183 GCA_027382625.1 Tetmemena sp. SeJ-2015 | reverse complement strand
GCGCGGAAATTCCGCGCGCGCGGAATTTCCGCGCGATGCGATTTATAAATATATAAATGAAATTAAGTTATTTGATAAACAATATTAGTTCTTCTACAATATTATCTCTATCTATAAATTAATCCATAGAAATAATAAAGTCATCCGCGCGGAATTTCCGCGCGATAATTATTTAAGAATGTTTGAATGAAAAATATTAAATTTTCTTTGATTTAGAGATAAAGAGAGTTGATAACAATTTATTTAAACATCATGTACTTGATGCCTTATCAATATTTTCTAACACTAATTATCCCCTTTATAGCGCTATTTATTTATTATAAGCGGGAGTCGCATTAGCTTTATTGTTGAAAAGAAAAAATATATGTAATTGAGAAACGAATAGAATGAAGAGGAGCCGTATCTAAGTTTATCATTTCTTTAAATTTGGATAAAGAAGCTTGCATAGTGCTTTATAGATTTTGAATTTAATAAAAGCTTGAAAATAAGTTTAAGAAGAACTAAGAATTAAATTAATGGATATAAATTTTGATCCTCTTACTTTTTTATTGCGAGCCTTGAGCTATATTTTCTTCAATCATCCTGTGTAGATCTCTTTATCTTTTGTTTTTAAAATCAAATTATAATTTACAATTCTAGTAATAATAAGATCGCTCTAGGATTGATTAAACTTTATATAACCCTCTAAATTCTTTCTATTTTTACTAAATGAAAACTATCATCTTGATGGAATGGTGAAAAGAGTGATTTATCCTTATCTGGGAAGTACTTGTCCTGGACTTTGAGGACTGGATTTATAGATTTTCTGAGTTAGCTTATAGCATCAAGAGAAGACTTTGGAATCACTAATTTGGTTTTCCTCAGATTTATTATATCCTCAAGGTTATGATTGGGATTATGAGGGTTAATGAATTCAAGCTTTCTAATATTATCCAGCCTAAGTTTAAGTGTCCTCATTTGGTATCCAACTATCTCAGGAGTCACTCTTTAATTCTCAGTTAGGATGTTGTATTTTTGCAGATGGCGCACTGAAGTAATCAAACTAGCATCGAAGGTTTTCTTGTAAATCTCTATGCCTCCCAGAAGAGGTTTTAATTTATGAAGTAGAGAAGGTTCACTTTTGTCTTTGTGCCTTTGTAAATATTTTTCCCTCTTTGAATATTTTCAATCTATTCGTAAGCAATCTTTTTTGAGACTTGATATGCTCCACCTGCTCTTCGCTGAGTGATTCCTTAGCAAGATTATTGTGGGTAGGTGAATAGAGTAGACGCTCTTATCTTTTTTGATTTTCGTGGGATCTGATAGTCTCTAAGTTGTCTCTAAATTAGTCAATCTAGTAATAAGACTGAGAAGCAGGAAGTGCATTTGTTGAAATAGAGTTTGATAATTAAGTGGACTGTGACTTGGGTGAGCTAGTAAGTAGAAGCAATTTGGAGGCTCGATTTATCATGAAGGCTTAGGTTGATGATTGGTGGGAATAGTAAATGGCTTTGAAAGCTTAGCTTTGCTATTTGGAATTAAGTGCAGAAGTACTGATGCATGACAGAGAGGGAGTTAAACTGAAGTTTCTTGAGTTTTCACACTCACTTGGTTCAAAGCACTATTTAAATGCTTTTGAGAGAGATTTGTCACGTTTGAGTAAGGTACTGAGGATTAATGAGACTGGGATATCAGCAAAGGGTTTTAGATTGGATTCTTATTTTAGAATTGGTTCTCATTATGAAAGTTTTTGGTATGATGTTTAATAATCGGACTGAGGTAATTAGATTCTGTCATTTAAATTCAAAATAATTAAATAATTAACTGCCAGGAAACCCAGCTCCAACACGAAACTCAGCCTCTACTTTACAACTGTCAGTGGACCCTTTTGTATTTAAAGAAAAAATTGCGAAATCAATAGCAATATCTTAATAATTAAAAAAAAATTAATTAAAATTTTTTAAATAATAAATACAAATTGAAAAATTCAATTTAAACAATAAAACCCCAAAGCCCCATAATACGATAAGAAAGAGAGAATAAGATGTTTATTACTATTTGATTATGGGAGAAATATGATTACATGATTGATGGCAAAAATATAAAATAAGTTTCATTTCATTAAAACAAAAGAAATGAATTAGTTTTTCCTCTCTTGATCTCTGAGATAAAAGTGACTTTATTTATTTTTCAAATCCTAGATATCTGCTTTAGAAGTTTTTGCTGCTCTCGCTTTGCCCCTGAATTCTCTCTGTAAATTAAGACGTCAATTATCTTACTTTATTTCAATAGCAGGAGTATCTTTAGTGACTTATTCTTTGTGGTGGATTCATTTGAGAAGTTCTTTAAGAAAAATCTCATTACTATCAACGAGTTCCCAGTCGGCATTCATTTAAACTATAAAGTAAGATTAATTCTAAAATCTATCGGTTAATAAATGGTAAAAAGATGTAAAGCCAAAAAAATATAAAAAATAAGATAATGACCTTCACAGTATACAAACCTCTTAGGTTTAAGAGATTTAATAAGAATAAAAAAACTCGTGGTGAAGAACTCATGACTCTGATATTTTGAATTTATTATTTATAATTGAAATTATTCATAGACTCCTGCTAAGTAAACTATGGTTAATGCTCTTAATATTCTGAAGAATTAATTTTGATTAGGTTTTTTATCATCTAATCCTGATTAATCTATAATACCATAATCATGCTAAATTTAACCTTAAAAAGGCAATCTAAAGTCTTCTAGGTAGATGACCTTGACGTCTATCTCATATTCTCAGAATTTTATACCTTTAAGTGCTTCCTCTATCTCAGATAACTGAGTGTTAGGTTTCATAGGTTGCTTGATTATTACTCTCTAACTTTTTCAAAGGTTCTGATACCTTGTCTATCTTACAATGTCTTGAATTATATTGCATCAACTTCACTTTCACACTAGTAGTATTCCTCAGGTTTAAGATCGCATTCAAGTATGATTGAAATTATAGACCAAATGTCTCACTGCACTGAACAGTTGAGCCAAGTCTGTCTCTATGGGAAGTAGCCTGCAGTTCCTTACACCGATTCTTCTTCAATGTTTGCTCTTATAAAAATTTTGTTTAAAAGTAAATTATTGCGAGCTGGGAAGCAAAATACAAGCATCGAGGTGAGCAAGCGTCTATCACTATACAAACTTAGGGACGACGAGATGCACATAGATGCGGGAGCAGGTTCGAAGATGAGGAAGCTAGGTCCATCTGGCCCAACAGAAGAAAGAAAGGAACCTCTTCAAATCCCTTCTTCCCAGATAAGCAAAAGTGACTTAAGTCAGCATTAAGTTAAGCTTAATACTTTCCTAAATATTCACTCTACCTTATCTCGCACATAACTTTGTCTTCTTCTTCCACTCTCTTACAACTACTCACTATTAAATTCTCTGTATCGATAGCTTAATCATGCAATCAATGATAGAGCAGCAGCTTCTTATAGTGTCCTTAACTAAGTTCAGTAAAAACTCAATGCCGTTGAACTCTGGCGAGTATGGAACATTAAAAACAGGAGTGATGTTCAACTCAGCGTATGCCTTCTTCGCTTCCTTTGTCTTGTGTACGCTGAGGTTGTCAACGAGTAGAACGATCTCACCGTCTGTGATCTTCTCTCTGAGCTTCTAAGGAACGAACATACTGCTCTCGCTTGATAGAGCGAGGATGAAGGACATAAGCTTTCTAAGCCTGAGTCTTCGCTGATTCCTGCAAGTAACGCACTTGTAGTTATATTTACTTTCTACTCGTAAATTCTATGTTATCGTGCTTCTTGTACAACTCTTCTTCATGAAGGTTTTGTGTGAACACAGCTTCGTCAGCACATACAAACTTCACGCTATCCCTCTCACACCTGAGCAGTGTAAATATATTTCAGATTATTATAATAAAATGGCTTAGTGAAGTCTATAACGCGCTTCACTCGATTCACAGTTTTATACGTTATGCCATTTCAACGATAGATGTTTGCTACAGTCTACGGAGAGATTTTGAGATAAGGAAACTATCTATGGAAGATCTTCGCGCGCTACTCCAAACTGAAGTGCGCTTAGTGGCGAAGAGTTTGAGGATCAATCAAATAATTGATGTGCACATCTTGAAACTTAGAAGTGCGATGAGGAACAGCTGCAACTCCTAACTTTCTCATCTGCAACTTTCAAATGCGAGAGTATAGTGCGCGCTGGCACTCTCAACATTTTTGCGATGGAGTTGATGTTGAGAACTGGCTATTACTACTGATAAGGGTGACTACATCCATACCTTAGAGTCAAAATGAAACTGAGATAGGATGGATCATGTAATTATTTTTAAGGAATTTCGCGTTTGACTCGCATGATTATAAGTATTAATAAAGAAATTAATTATACACAACTTATTTTCACTTTCTTATCATATTTTGATATTTTGACTCTTCCCTCTAAGTTTAAGTTTCCTACGATAATCAAGCACTTTTCGGGCTTCTTCTAGGACCAAAAAACAAAGCTTCTATTTTATCAAGCATTGCTCACTTGAGAACGACGGACTCATCCATGAGTTTTTCTAAGAGCACAGCTTCAACTATGATGCTGTGATTGAGACTTAGTAATAGTTGAACATCGCAATAATAGCCAAGTTCTTACGACCCCACTTAAGGGGCGCTGTGTTTGTTGCAGCATTTCTCGTCCACAATATCAATTCATATCTAATCTGTACATATTCCACATGGTTTTTAGAATTTCCTCACGAGGAAAAGTCATTTGAAAGAAGTTAATTTCAGATTTGGAGCAATAAATGAGTGAAAGACAGTGGCACATAAACAATGATTTGATGAGCGGACTAACAACGCGACTATTCAGAAATCATTTTTCACATGGATGAGCTTCTCTTGTAAAACCTCAAGCTAGTGCAGCTGCCTCAAATTGAACTACATAGAAATGATGTGCAAATTTATTGGATAAAGCTCCATTCCTAATCGATAATAAAAATGGAGAAAAATCTTGACCTCCAATTCGCACTATTTAAGAATAACCTTGAAAAGCCTGAGCGAAGCGAAGTTAATCAATAACTTCTAATAATATGACTACAGTAGAATACTTAGACCTATCTCACCAGCCCAGGCGAAAGAGAGATCAAGATTCAAGACTCGAGCTCCTCTAGAAGATGCGATATGAGAGATGATGAGGAACCGAACTAGCCTTTAGCTGATAAATAAACTAAGTGGATTATGATTTTTTGATTTCGATCAGATTAAGACGATTTAGTGAACAATCCTAAGGAAGGCGACTCGAGTGCTGGAGCAGGACAAGAATCGGCAGGGGTTGTGATATTTCAACTGGTCTTCTTGTGGAGGCGCATTGAAGAAGAATGTTCATTATCGAGTTGATGGTTGCTAGACTGCAAAATACATCCTACAAGAGTAAAGAGACTGACATGCACAAATCCCTTAGAAAGATAGAGTAAGCAGGAGGATCACTTACCTGAGGTGATATGGAGAAGTATGCAGCACTTACTGAGATTTCAAGCTTTAATCTTAGAAAACTTCGTTCATGCATTATGCCATTAAAATCGCTAGAGTTACTGAGGCATCTTTGTGCGAATTATTGAGGCGGCTGGTACGAATATGCAAGCTATATTTTCGTATTTTTGAAATCCAGCGTAGTGAATAGTTATCTAAAAAAACCTCACTCTACTCATCGTTCTACCGGTTATCAAATTCATACTTTAGAAAGAAAAATGTGGAATAGCCTCGATACGAAACACTAAATTGTAAGATGCGAGAGCTGCAGCAAAACAAAATAAAAACTTCAGTAAGCTCATTTGAGTTCTCTATAGTGTCAATATGCAAGTTGTGCCCTTGAGTAAGGACAGCAGAAGACAAGAACCACGATGAGACTAATGCTGTTATAAAAAAAAGCCAAAATAAAAGAGCGTATATGAATAGTACAAGCAGTTATGTGCCTCAAAGTAAAAAATAATAGATAAGTTGAATAACTCAGCAGTCAACATTTCTTAAACCTTACAAAATTAATTAGGTTCTAATTTCAAAAAAAGCATCTTCAAAGTACTGGTAGTTAAGAGCTGTATTTCTTGCTCATTGATCATCCTTTCGTATTCATCATATAATAAAAAAATAATTATTTAAAAAAATTTTTCTCACTTTCTTATCATACATATTATTGGGTTTGGAATACGAGCCTAATATTTCTCTGCGAAGAAATCAATGCAATAATAAAAATTTAAAATAATTTTTATTCACAATTGAAAATGTAGCGGGAAGGAAGATAAGTGTTGAATCAGTGAATTTGATCTAAAACTCTATATCGCATTTATTATTTAAATAATCATCAATTATTGACAAATTATCATCTATTCTAATATGATAATTCAGCTTTATTAGGTTATTTTAAAATTAAAGAAAATTGCCTTTTGGAAAGTAATTGATTGATTACTAAAATAATTTTTTTCTTCAAACATTTCTTTGAATTTCTAATATATAGAAGCATATTTATCAATCATTGCTTATTTAATAATCTTATAATATTTAGGATTTAATTTTGTAGCTCAATAATACTCTTAGGAGGAGGGATTTATTTCTACTATAATTCCAGTCTTCTTTATTGTAATTGTTTTTCAAACTTGTCATATAAGAAAGCTCTAACCTTTTCTTCAGAGCTTTTTTGTTAATTATCCAAATAAGTATTCAACTAATCGCATTATTATATATCTATCTTCATTTTTAAAGATTGTACTGTCTTATATTAGAGCAGAAATTCATTGGCTAATATTTTAATAATTATCATAATATGGATTAAGAGCAAGTAACTCTATTTTAAATAATTGCTAAACCTCTCGATATCAATAAATTTAGTAACTTTAAATCCTTTCAACCCCTTTAAGTGATCTCTTAAAGCGAGATATTAGCGGCATATCCTGAGATATTCATAATGATATTATTAACATGCTTGTTCATCATATTTCGTTTCTGCCACATAGTTGCATCCTATTTTTATTATTTAATTAACAATCCATTTAATTATATTTTTAACTATATTCGAGGCTGATATTTTGGCCTTTAGATTACTTTTCATTTACTTATTCTTTATGTTATTTCTCCTCCTCCTCCTCCTCCTCCTCCTACTTCTCTTCCTCCTTTTTCCCTAAATATTGATTTTCCTCTTCCTTGATATCGATAAAAAATTTGGATATTTTTTACAGAAACAGAAAACCTTGTTAAGAAATTAAATCTTCCCGCTTTATAAAGTATTTTGCATTTAGACGCTTCGTTATCCTGTCGTAATACATGATGTGAAGGGCCGGGTAAGTCCCGTATTAATTTACCAAAATATCTTTATATCTTTAGCCTTCTTCTGATGCCAAATTAAATCCAACTATGTTGAAATACTCATCCTAAAATTTAAATTATAGATCATATCACTAAATTAAGCTTAATTTTGGAAATTGGTAAAAAGGGAAGTAACATATTTGTGGATACAGAATGGGGAATAGAAAAATAGGGCCATTACGAAACCCACTTATTTGGAATAAAACAGCAACTAATAATACCAAAAGAAGTTAAAATGTTATTATAGTTTAAAGAACAGTAAAAATTTTAGAAATAGAGTGTTTTATCCTAAATCCATCTCTTCGAATACTTTAAAGATTTCTATTTTAACAATTCCCAGACTTATCTATCGCACATAATCGAACAAAAACAAAAACGTAAGTATTAAAAATTTACAAAACTTTTGCTTCTTTCCTTGATTCTCAGAGTAATCCAAGAAAATTATTTATTGGAATTCCTTTTGCCATCACACCATCTAAGTTATTAATTTTAATATTTATTGACATGGCATTTAAAAAACATATTTCAAAAGAATATTTATACTCTGCTATGTTATTTTTCGAGTTTAAGAAGTGAATATATTATAGGTCAATTAGAAATAGGTGATCGTGAAGTTAAACAATGTAAATTAAAGCGACTTTTAAATACAGGACAGAGTTAATTAGTTTACTGAAATAATTAAATAAGTAAATTAATGGCAAACTCATCATCAACTCGTAAATAATTACTACAAAGATAGATGATCTCCTTCTCTCCTCATTTCAAAAAAACTCTATCATTGCATAGAAGGAATAAATTTTGGAGATGATAAAATGCAGACTCTTCAATAATGACAAATAATTTTAGCCAACCAAATAACTGCAATGAATTGAATAGGTAGTGATTCTACACAAAGTAATGCAAGGCATAATGGATGAAATATATCAGTTGCACTTTGTAAATCACATGCAGCTAACTTTAAATCATATATATTCACGTTTCATGTATTGTTTTTATTCCATCTCGTAATTAAAAAGCATGTATTTCCCCACTGTTGTATTTTAGACTGTTTGAATTCACCATCACCTATTTCTATTTGACCTATATTAGAGGAAAAAAAATTGTGAATAGTCGAAGGTCGGGGTTAAAGGAGAATAAATTCCATTTCTATCATTTTCCTGTAATATAAGCTATAATTAATGATGTCTATATTTAATTTTTCCCCGTAATAACCTCTCTTAGTATTATTACTTATCAAAATGGGGAGGATTTTTAGTAATGGCCTTAATTACTAGTTTTCAATTCCAATATATTAAAAACAAATATGCTTCATGACTTTGTAAATTTTTCAAACTTCAAGCTTAAATTTTTAATATATAGTGTAAAATTAAATTAAATCCTTATGCTTAAATTTTTGAAAATAAGTTTTAAATAAAAGATTAGGTCAAAATAAAAAAGCAAAGCATCTAACATTAGTCATAATTTATTGGAAATAATTGGGTCTCACTTTTTAATGTGTATTTCAAAATAACATCATGATAAACTTTGAACCAGTCAGAGCAACTGTCATAGACTTCAACAGAGTTGGAAGAAGAGAAAACATTGAGGAACATCGGTGCAAGGAACTCCTGCCTACTTCCCATAGAGACAGATTGGCTCAACGTTCGTGTAAAAGGTGGGACATTTGGCCTATAAGTTGCAATCATAACTTGAATGCGATAATGAACGCAGAGGAATACTACTAGTGTGAAAAGTTGAAGATGATGCATATAATTCAAGACATTGTAAGATAGACAAGGTAATAGAACCTTTGAAAAAGTTTAGTAACAAAGTATAATCCAAGCCAATCTTATGAAAGCTAACACTCAGTTATCTGAGATAGAGGAAGCACTTAAAGGTATAAAATTCAGAGAATATGAGACAGATGTCAAAGTCACTTTAGTAAAGATTTAAGATTGAGAATTTATTAACTTGGTTTGAGAAACTGCAAAACATTAAATCATATTTTATCATATTGAGATAAATTGTATGAAAATCTTTAAAATATCACTATTTGATTATTATTAAAATTACTTATTTTATATTTTTTCCATTTCTAAATTTATTGTAAACTATCTATTAAGCAATGATTATGAGTTACAATAACTTAGATAACTTCTTTTTTTGTTAGAATTTTTTCTTCGAATTCATGGCTAATTTTGTCTTCAGAGCCAATATACCAAAGTAAAGGCTTTCTATTTTTTTTGGTAATTTATAATACAGTTGAGTGTTTATTAAAAAAGACCATTAAATTATTATTTAAGTTTGGGCAAGATTATAGATAAAAGCATGATTAACCTTAATTTTTATAATTTTTTTAAAATAACTTTTAACTACACTGTACTTACCAAAAGTGTATTAATGATTCCATATATAATTAATAAATTCATAATGGCAGAGTAAGGAATTATAAAGTCATTCTTTCATCGCTAACCACATTCATTGCAAGGATTTAAAAATATAAGAAAATTGTCATCTTATCTTTTATATTATTTTGGGTATAGCTACTCTAAATTACACTAATTTACCGATTAATTTGAGATTTAATCTGACTTTATTGTTTGAGTTAATGTTAAAAGTGAATTTTTGGATAAAAAAAAGATTCTTCATATAGAAATTCCCAAATTCGTAAATCAAACAGAATAAGACACAGAAGTTGCTCTTATCATGAGGGAAATGAGGAATGCGCATGACATAGATTGTTGCGGAGAGGTACTGAGCAGTATTTTTTGGATTGTCTCTCGAGCAAGCTGTAGATGTGGTGGAGGAGGGGAGCCAAATTTTTGTCACTATTTTGCAGACCCAGACTTATGATTTTGACAAATTATCGATTTTAATTTAATTCTATACTATAATTCTTATGGAGTTACTGACAGATAATTAGGGCCTTTAAATTATTTTCCCATTCTTTGCTTCAACTTATAAACAAATTCTTCGATTCCTAAATATGATTCCTTTTTTTCTTGTTTGTGGTCATCTTCATATTATTCGAGCACTATATAAATTAAAAATTAACTATAAAAATATGATTAAAAAATTTTCTTATAAAATTTTTTAGATATAACTCTAATATATTTTAAAATGATAAGTCTATATTTAATAAATATTAACTTTATTATTACATATCATTTATTTATAAATATTTTCAATGATTTAGATATATTAAATTGACATATTAAAGGCATTATATATCACTACCTTATTTAATATTGATAGAAGCAATTTAGTGTATTCGAGAGCAACTGATTAAGATTAAAATTAAAAGTTCTGATCTCCTGAAAACTGGCTAATTTGAAAGGTTTAAATATTTATTTTGGTCAGGAAAATAAACATCAGTATTTTTAAGTTACCGTCATAGCTCTTGAAGTCCATTTCTATAATATCTCTTGGTCTCTACGGTCAGTTTGAGTCTTCAGCCAGTTAGATAACTTTGCCTGTCGGTTCCTTCAGTCTTAAAGAAAGTGGTGAGTCTATGTAGCTGCGAAAAGTAAATAAATAGCTCTCTATATCAGCTCATCATTAATTACCTTTTTTAAAACAATTTTTAAAATTATTTTACTACTATTAATTGCCTTTCTCATCTCTTGGTTTATTTTAATGGAGGTAATAATCAAATTTTAGGTTATAAATTAAGAATTATAAAATCTCTTTCCTGTTTTCTAAATCCAAAAAATATATAAATTCTTTTTCACAAGCAGAAAATATTTATTTCTTATTTAGTTACAAGAGTTAAGGAAAAAAGTTATCTTCTATCAGATTCGTTTAAAATCAGATTCTGAATTAAATTTGATAAAATTAGGTGATCACAAAAGTATTGACAGAAATAAAAATATTGAAACAAGAAGAAGCATACTGGCTCGGACAAAATTATTTAAAAACAATTTGTTGATTGGATAAAAAAGTTTAAAAATTCTATAAAGCAAAGAATATTCAATATTTTTTATTTAAATACTAAGTTGTCAATAAATCAGGTTTGAGGATAAATATCAATGATGATTATTTTAATGTCTTTCGTAATTCCATATAACTCTAAGGTTTTTTAATAATCTTCAAGTTAATAGTTTCTTTATGATCGACTTCTTATAAAAATTGAGGTAATTTATAAAAATCAGTAAATAAATAAAAAATATATTCATTTTTATAAAGCTAAACACTAATGTACTTATTGAGAGAAATACAAATAATTTAATTTAAAGGTAGAAGTTAAAAGCTCGATAGAAGAAGATTTTCATGCTAAGAGATGAATTCAAAAAGAAACATAATTTTGTCATTTATAGAGAACCGTCTTTGAATTATATCTGAGAATTTAATAAAAAAGAGAATTAAATTATAAATAAATTAAGAAATTTAAAATCCTAGGCAGTTGAAGTGTGAGATTTTTGTTTAAAATTATTACCATTCGATTAAGCATGAAGATCTAAGAAACTTTGATCCTTGCAACTTCTTCGAAGGAGGCCTGTGTAAAGAGTTACCACGGTCACAAGTTTTTGAACTTGGTTTATTTCTTGGTTCGGAGTCAAAGACATCAATATCTCTTCATGTCCTCCTATCGTAATGGTGGAAGAAACAAACTCATCTTATATTTGAAGAGCTATCGAACAAGCCCCATATTGGAACTATGCTCATCTTTAATTTTATTAACGGATCATTATTTTTTCAATAGGGTTGCACTGTTCAGTTAAATCGCAGATTCATGATTAGTTTATATCAATTTTAAGTTGTCTCAACATCTCGATGTGAGATGCCCACGTTTTTTTTAAATTTTTTTAAACTTATACCCCACAAAATTCATTTCTTTTTCTCTAAAAGGTTATCTAAACTGCCATTAGGTCATTTAAATTAGGCTCATTTTTTTAGAATTTTTTTTGAAAGAATTCAAAAATTTCCGGTTTCATGAACTTCTCAAAATCAAAATCCAAAAATAATTAAATTAAAAAAATTAAAAAATTTTAATTTCAAAATTTAAAATTTCTTTATTAATACTTATAATCATGCGAGTCAAACGCGAAATTACTCAAAAAAACTACATGTCCTCCTATCTCAGTTTCATTTTGACTCTAAGGTATGGATGTAGTCACCCTTATCAGTAGTAATAGCCAATTCTCACATCAACTCCATCGCAAAATGTTAGAGTCCAGCGCGCACTATACTCTCGCATTTAAAAAGTTGCTTTCAGATGAAAAAGTTAGGAGTTGCAGCTGTTCCTCATCGCACTTCTAAGTTTCGGGGCACATAAAATTATTTGATTGATCCTCAACTCTTCGCCACTAAGGCACTTCAGTTGGTTAGAAGCGCAAGATCTTCCATAGATAGTTTCCTTATCTCAAGATCTCTCCGTAGACTGTAGCAAACATCTATGTTGAAATGGCATAAGTACAAAACTGTGAATCGAGTGAAGCGCGTTATAGACTTCACTAAGCCATTTATTATAATAATCTGAAATATATTTGCGACATAGCGTGAAGTTTGTATGTGCTGACGAAGCTGTGTTCACACACAACACCTTCATGAAGAAGAGTTGGTACAAGAAGCACGATAACATAGAAGTTTACGAGTAGAAAGTAAATATAACTACAAGTGCGTTACTTGCAGGAATCAGCGAAGACTCAGGCTTAGAAGCTTATGTCCTTCATCCTCGCTCTATCAAGCGAGAGCAGTATGTTGCGTTCCTTAAGAAGCTCAGAGAGAAGATCACAGACGGTGAGATCGTTCTACTCGTTGACAACCTCAGCGTACACAAGACAAAGGAAGCGAAGAAGGCATACGCTGAGTTGAACATCACTCCTGTTTTTAATGTTCCATACTCGCCAGAGTTCAACGGCAATTGAGTTTATCTGGAACTTAGTTAAGGGACACTATAAGAAGCTACTGCTCTATCGCTTGATGCATGAATAAGCAATCGATACAGAGGATTTAATAGTGAGTAGTTGTAAGAGAGTGGAAGAAGAGAAGACAAGTTATGTGCGAGATAAGGTAGAGTGAATATTTAGGAAAAAGTATTTAAGCTTAACTTAATGCGACTTAAGTCACTTTTGCTTATCTGGGAAGAAGGGATTCTTAAGAGTTCTTTTCTTTCTGTTGGCCAGATGGACCTAGCTTCCTCATCTTCGAACCTGCTCCGCATCTATGTGCATCTCGTCGTCCCTAAGTTTGTATAGTGATAGACGCTTGTCACCTCGATGCTTGTATTTTGCTTCCGTGCTCTGAATACCTTTGCTCTCTCCTTCATTAAGTAGATGCCAGTACTCTAAAACTTACTAGAGAAGTAGGGATACTTCTGAAGCTGCTCAAACCATTCGTCGCTGATAACTATTCCTTGCTTCTTTGGGTCGTTCTCCTCTACTTAGAATCTCTTCCTGTGTGCATCTTCAATGATCTCTTTGAGGTACTCTGCACGTACAGTAGCAAGGACGCCAAAGAAGAACCTTCGTTCTGGCAACTTGTTTGAGAGTTGTTCCTTTTAGGAAGGAATAGAGCAACCTCCGGATCTCCCATCCATCGTCATACATATTAGTGACTGAGATCTCAGGATAGTTTGGGATCTCCATCATGTTGACATCGATTGTTTTGAGAGCTTTCTTCTCATCAGCAAGAATTGCTTTGAGGAACGAGATCTTTGTTCCATACATTGTCGGAAGGAACAAACCAACTAAGATTATTGTTACTCCATATGAGAGCTTCTTACCTTGCTAAGTGAGGTACCTGTTGAGGTCTTCCTTGCTTCGGAACCTGTTGCTCAACTCTTGCGCTTGGCTTGGTTGTTACTACTGATAAGCGTGTCTATATCTATACCTTAGATAAAAAATTAATTAAGATAAAATAGATCATATTGTTATATGAGTATTTTTGCAATTGACTTGCATAATTAAAATTAGTGGTATAAATAAAATTAATTAAACAAATTTTTTAACTTATATTTAAATTCAGGTTTTCTTAATACTGTTTTAATGGATCTATATCTTGTATTCTTTCTTACTTATATTATGAATTTCTATCGTTGAGTTATTTCTATAAGTCCAAAAATTACAAATGAATTTCGATAAACTAAAGAATAACTATTAAAAAATATGAAAATAGTAAAAACTAATATTATTTTCTATAATGCTTAAAATATTTTTATTAATTTAAATTCTATAGCTCCCTAATTAACACTTTTCAATTTTTCCAGTTATTACTCACTATGACTAGAAAATTTAATGGAATATAAATTCATCTATAAATAAAATTAAGTTCTAAAGATGAATAACTGGAATTAATGTCAATTTCTTAAAACACGCAAGCATTTATGAATAAGAGCTTCTTAAATTCCCTGTGTTCCTACTTGCGGCATCTTATAATCATAATCTTTTAGATTTGACAATCTCTAATTTTTTTCTTCTCATGAAACTTTATAGGAATATTTCCATGCTCTATTAAATCTCTCAGTTATGAATTAGCAGATTAGCTTTGGAAAGTCGATGTTCTTAAAAGTGGCCATGATAGCTCCAATTTTGATCAGGTAAAGCGTTATCAACTGAGAATTCAAAACTTTTTATGTCATCTCAGTGTCATTTCGACGAGTTTTGATGTACAGATATCATCCCTTTTCAACCGCTTAAGTCAAATTAAATTTGAACTACTACTAATTACTTTATCATAGATCCTTACATCTAATTAAAAATATGAGAATCTGAATTAGTCTAGTAGAAATTTATCTAAGTCTCGGCGATTATCTATAATAGAAATAATAGAGAAAAACTGGGCTTAAGCTCTTTATGAATTTTCTTATTAAATAGAATGCAGTTATTTATAGATCTCTCCACTATTACTGGAAGGAATGACTCTGCATTCTTCAGAGGTTAGAGATAAATTTGCTCTTTGGTAAAGATTTCACTACTAACCTTGACAGTCCTTGACAAAATCTGAGCACTAAAGATAAATGGGATATCTAATTTCAATAGCAAAGATAGTGTGCATGTTGAATATCCTTTCCTGATTGAGTGATTTTAATAATAATCACTGCCTCTTGAAAGCTGTGCTTATCTTTAGAGAGGAATTATGCAGATCCAGTTTGACTCTTTCTCAAAGCCGATTTTGTGCAAACTGAGAGTAAAATTTTTCTTTGATTTCGATTATTATAATTCAATTTACAATAATTTGTTTTTTTTCTTATTGCTTTATTTATCTCTGCGATTCATTCAAACTTTCTCTCTCTTGTTATTCATCATCCTAAAGCCATTAAGATTATTCTCCTTCCTCAAAGATTTGTGAGGGATATATAAAGTTTGAGTTATTTAATATTGATTCTGCTTTTTGTTCCTCTTTTATGAAATATCCTTCTTAGCTATTTTAGTTCCCTCCTCGATGATGGTTGTTTTAAATTTTTTCCTTTCCTTTTTACTTTTCAAACTCTTATTTTATTTTAAATATTTTTAATTTGTAATTTTTTTAAAAATTAAAATGCGATAATTTTATCTTTTTTTAAGTAATTTAATCAATAATTATTTCAAAAATTTAAAAAGGAAAATTAAAAGTTCTTCTATCTGAAATTTAAGAGAAAACAGAAAACTGGGGATAATAAATTTTATTTTGACTTAATTTAACTGAAATTAACTAAAAACTAATTGAAAATACCTATAATAAAGCTATAAATTTGTTCATCATAAGAAAAAACACATTTGAATTAATTTTAATGCTCACAATTAAAAATTAAAAACAATATTTAAAAGAGAAATAAAATCGAAAAATTCTAGTTTTTCTAATATGATTAAGATACAAATTGACCATAAAAAGTTTTGAACAAGAAATAAAATGAGTAGCCCTTTTTTTATGCAACATATCAGCTTTGAGTATATATCTCTAACTGTGAAAAATGAAGAAATATAAATTTAAATTACGAATTAATATGCCGGATTTTTTATTAATTCGAGGAGTACAAACTTTTTCAGAAATATTATGTGCTTTAAATATAATACAGTATAAGAGCATATTTTAGAGAAAGTTTAGGCAAAATTCGAAGAAAGCACTCTTTGCCAAGTTAGAGGAGATAAAAAATTTATTGCAAAAAATTCTAAATTCAATGATATCAATTTTAAATGATTTTAGCAGAAACCTATAGAGCTAATTAGGGTAAGAAAATAAATAATTTTGAAATGAGAAAAAAAAGACTTAGCCTAAAGAGCTTATTTTTAATATTTATCAATTACTTTATTTTATGAGCTTGATTTTTGGGGATTATTCACACGATTTAGAACTTAACAATCTCCCAAAATTACCTGCCCTCAATTATTTAATGAATTATCGGCTTCTTACTCATTAATGATATCAATAATAGAAATAAAGGTTTTCATTTTAGCGTAAAAAGGTATAAATAAATTAATTATGAATCTCTATTCGTATTATTATCTACCAAATTCTAAAGTAAAATTACACAGATTAAAGAAAAAAATGTTACAAAAGAAAATTTTTGAAAGATAAACAAAATGCTTGATCTAAATTAACCTCCATTTTTCTGAGTAAATTAAGAATTCAACCTCTTATAATTACAAGCTTAAAGGCAAATCTGCTTAAAAATTGTTTAAAAGTTTGGTTTAGAAGATTTTCGATGTTGAAATTTTGCAATAGTGTCACTATTTCTTTTTAGGATAAAAATAAGGGTAACATATAATCGCAAGAGAATGAAGGTGTAGCCAATATGGATGCTAGTAGCTCAGTTTCAGCATTCTAGAAGCCTTCTCTTATTGAAAATTTTCCATTATTGCTTTGAAAATACTTTAACTTTTAATTCAAAAAATCTGTAACCTTCTAATTCAAAATATACTTCCTCTCTATTTTATTGTAAATTTTTATTTTTGTAAATAAGAAATGATCTTTTTATTTCTTATAAAATTTTTTTTTATTTAATGCTTAAATTAAAATAAAATATTGAGAACTTGGATATTCGTCGAATTCGGTTTGGAATCAAGCGTAAAGATTTTCCCGCCATTACTTACGATGAAGAGAAGATTTAATCTAAATTTTCTTTAATTACAAGAGAAGTAGCAGTTTTCAAGTCTTAGCTCATTCAATTAAGGTAAGCCCTCCATCTATTTTAGGACTGAGGTCTTTAAAGGAAAAATTGTTGCAGATAAAAAAAACTTTATGAGTAGGGGGAATCAGATTTAAGACTAAACCTAAATGACCCCTTTTGAGAGGAAGTCTAATAGGACTTAACGACTGACAATCTTTCAAATAATTTAACTAAAATTGGCACTTAATATCATGAAATTTTCGAGACATTTTTGGAAGCTTTTTCTTTTGTCCTAAGTCTATCAAACAATGCTGATGTTTTATAAGCTTCGAGTTGTATAGCAGAAAGTCGGAGTGGTGGGAGGCTAGTATGTTAATTTTAACTTTTCACCCTCTACTCCTTTGAAGCGCAGTAAGGAGAATCACTTTCAAGGTCTTATTAGTAATGTATTGACCTTACTCATATTCTCATTTAAATTATTGCTTCGCAAGTTATTTGTGTGTTTTATTTATTATACCTCAAGGAGTATCTTAACTCCTCTTAGATTTTTTTATTATTTTAATTAAAAAAACTGGTCTCTATGATCCAGGTTAATCTCAGATTGATTGAAATATTAAGTATCATTATTTTTGCTTTTTTGTTCTTCCGAATCTAATGAGTCTAAGAATGGCAAACATTCCTTGAAAAGTTACTCCAGAAAATAATCTTCCTTATATATCGACTTCTTGCTAATGTTAATTTTAAAAAGCACTTTTAAATCTCCATCCTCTCTATTAGAGATTTATTAATAAATAAATGTGATATTAGGGCTGTAATTTTACATTAATTCATATTAACTTGTAGGAGACAAAAATAAAATCAAGATAAATCCTTAATTTCAAAGCAAAAGATTAATAACTTAAATACCAGTCACTAATTAAGATATTTAAATCAAAGAAATTAATTTATTTAATTTTTAATCAATACTAATAATAACCTGCAAAATTATTTGCATTTTTTTTATATTCTAATAAATAATTTAACTAACTAATGAAAAAGTTCCATTAATATTAATTTTGAGTCCAACATACAAGGAAATTTGAGGGGACCTTTTTTGGAAAATAATTTTAAAACACTTTGGTTATCAGAGGAGTACCCGTTCAATCCAAGAATACTAAAATTTTCATCCTATATTGAATAAATTATATCATTCATTCTTACAATATAAACCTATGAAATTTTAAAACAATATTAAATTATAAATATTAAAAATAATATTTATTAAATAATGTTTTATCAACAATCCTAACATTTTATATTAAAAAAATTAGAGTAATTTTTCTCAAATACTTGAGAAACTAAGATATTTTCTGATAGTTTTGTTAAAATCTTACAATGACTCTTCTGACTGTTCTAATTAATAATTAAGCATGAATTGAATGCAAAATAGGTTATAGAAACCTACGATAATCTAAATTAAATGGCAATATAACTCTGATGGCCCATTTTATTAAGGAGTAAAATAAAATGCGTATCTTATAGTGAATTAACGTTTATAAATTAATTTAATTTAAAATTTCTATGAATTGCAAATGATTCTTTATGAAATGATATCTATGAATTGAGTTAAATGAGAAGTGAAAACCCACGCTCAAATATAAATTTTAAGGTATAAAACAGAATGATTATTCTGATTTCTAATGATTTATGTAAATTTTTGAAACAAAAATAGTTGAATTAATTAAAACAAATTTCCCATAATTTATAAAATTTTACCATGTAAAATAATAATCTTATTTTTAACGAGTTTTATTTATAATGAATGAAGGAAGCGACTTTGTCTCTTGTAAGGACCATTCCTTCGAATTCTTAACTGGCTGAATTACCTGTGCTTAGGTAAACAAGAAAAGGTTTAGACTCATCTGCACACTATATGCTTTGCTAAAGTGTGCCTTCAAAGAATTTTGGAGCAGAGTCTACTTCACCTATTTGCTCTATGAATTTCTTAATAAACACCTCTCCCCTTTCAGTATCCACAGATATCTTTTTTTAATAAAAATAATTCCCGAAATAATAAAATAAATTATATCATTTGAGAGCGTGCATCCGCTATCTTATCCTTCGGAATTTGAGAAACAGATTAATCATGGTCAGCGCCCAACAAAGTAGTCGTAGTTTAAAGATTGTCTTATTAAAAATACGAAAATAAATTCAAACCTAAAAGATAGCTTTTATTTTCTTATTCTTCTAATAAAATAAAATACTCATAAAGTTAAAAAAATTAAAACCTTTTTTTCAGGTCAATTTAATTCTTGAAAGCATTAATTTGGAGTATTTTTATGATAAAGAATATATTATTTATGTCCTTACCCTATTTTAATATGGCAATTTTAGCCCTAACTTCTTATTTATCAACAGATAATTTGTATATTTAAGAAAATTGCTCTTAAAATTAACTTATGAAATCAGCTTTTTCAGAATGGAGTTATAATTATTTGCTTAACAAATAAAGATTTGGAAAATAAAATTTCCTATTTTTACTTTAGTAATCTCCTAATAACTATCTTTAATGTTTTAGTTAATGCTCTTATTCAGGCTGGTGGCCTTTTATTCTTCATTAATGCTCCCTACAGTAATATTCATTAATGAATTAATTTAGACTAGGCTTCCCCTACCAGAGATTTTGTTTGGATATTAGCTGGGATGATTTGGATTAATTAATGTTTAAAATAAAAATAAAATGACTCTTACCTGCTGCCGATATTCCATTTAAGAAAGAAGGCCACTTATTCCCTTCTTCGTATCTCTTGATGGCTTTCTAAGAAAATATTGTATAAATATTGTAAAGAAAATTCAATTAGGTATTTAGGATTAAGACTTATCGCGACAAAATGTCCCTTAATAATCCTTTATGCTTTTTATAGTCTTCATTTTAGAAATTAAAATTATATAAATGTGAATTATAAATATAGCAAGCGTTTAAACATAAAATGTTAAAGGATTTAATTTTTTGAATAAGTAAATTGATTTGCAAATAAAACTTAAAATAATGGAAAGAAGCAGACGGTATGTTTCAGAAAAAATGCGTTTGAAATTAGAATTTCTTAAGATTTTACTTAAAAAAATTTACAAGTTCTCATAGATGATGGAAACTTTGGTTACCCACATTTAATTAGATAGATCATTCCTGGTTGCAAGTAGAAACCTAAATAATAGTGTGATAATCGAGAAATTAAAATATAAGATTGATAGATTTAAGCTTTGAAATATCTTAAGAATATGGCGACTTTAGTACTCTTGTCAGTGCTGAAGAAGGATATACAAATAACTATTTCCATTTCAGTGAAAAATATTTCTAAATATATTAATTTAATTTGCTAATGGTGACTATAAGTTATTAAATTCTGCAAAATTAAGAGGCTTTCACTAACTTCTATTAAAAATAAGCCCATAATAATTATATCAAAGTTAGCTTAAGTATGATAATTCGTTCAGACTCTATTCTTTAAAGAGTTTAATCTTTAAATTTGTAAGTGACAAATGAGTATTGCACTTATATGTTGGCGTTCTTTGAAGGCTTTAGTATTGCTAAAATTACTTTAAATTAACTGTAATTTTAATCAATAATTATTTTAGCAATTATAGAGAAGTGCTCGGTCATCAATATTTATTAAAAATTTAACTCTTTTTAAATAAAAGTCATTTAAAGAAAAAGAATTTTTAGTTAGTCAAAAAAGTGTCTCTTGCCAGCAATAGAAAATCTAATCTATCACTATGATAGTAATTTGACAACTTTAAATTGATCTTAATGTAAAATAAGTTATTTTTATTTTAGAAATTGTAGCCACCCTAATTTTAAGCTTAATTTACTTTAGCACTTACAGAAAGATCCCAATTATCCTTTTTAAGGTAAACTTTTGCTATTCTTTAAGTATCGCACTTTGTAAGCTTCTAGAACTGAATTATTATATCCATTTGTGATTCCATTTTATTATTTAATGATTTACATTTCTCCATAAAATTTGTCTAAATATGATCATTGTACAAAGTTGATTCTAAAATAATATGTTGAAGAATTAAATAAGTAAAGGATATATGATAGCTATCACATTATAATATTCTACAGTTCAATCAATTAAATATGCTATTATAAAATAGCATTATTTTTTTATTTGCTAAATTCCGGAACACATATGGGCGATCAAGATTTCATTTATAAAAAAGTTGATAAATGGAAAAATGTATTGAAAACAAATAAAATCGCATGAGATACTTGATGAATAGTATTCTATTTTTAATTTCTCTAAAATTTAATACTTGAATATGGAACGTAACGTCTCTAATTCCAAGAAATAGGAATAATTTTAATGCTTTATGGGAACTATAATAAATAGCATATTTTTAAAAAGCTGAACTTAATATATACGAGTCTTTGATAAAATTATAATTAAAATAGTAAATTGTATCAATAATTAAAGATTTAATGAATTTATATCCTGCTGCTACCTGCCCCTATTTTAATTTTTGGAAAGAAACTTAGCTATTAAATTAAGAAAACAATTTTTAGTCGTTACAACACTCTTAGAGTTCTACTTGATGCCAAGTTTTGAGAATGATGGTATCGGATGCCTTTAATTGATGAAATAATAATTTTATAAAATTTGTGTTTGTGTATTAGAGATTTTAGAATTTCTAAGGCCTCCAGTGAAAAGTATTAAGCAAATTTTCATAAAATCGAAAGGTAATCGTCTTCTTTTCAATATAGGGGGAGAACAGGCAATTTTTAGAAGAGGATCCCCTCAAAAAATGCAAAGATAGATTAATTTATTAAATTTTATCTCTAAATGTTAAATGGTAATTATTTTAATTATGATATATTTCAACTCCCACTTTTCATTAATTTTATTTTCTTTAAATTATAAACAACATTAAATCATTTTATGAACAGAATTCTTTGATTTAAAAAAAAACAAGATCAATAAGTACGACATTTAGGTGAGAATTTACTTAAAACCGATGAATAGTTAAAATAATAACAACTCAATGCAACTTTTTTACTCAAAATCTAGATATGCAACTTGTTCGTCGTAGTAAAAAAAGGAATTATTAATTTCTACTTTAGCAGAAATAAACTGAATTGCCTTTCAGTCTAATTTGAGTCTCCCATACAAAAATATTTCAGGGACAAAAATTCACAAAATTTAAAGCTGTACCGAATGGTGCAATAATTATTTAAATCGTAGAAATACTTCAGCAACCATCAATAAATCCATTTTAATTCAATTTTATAAAACCTATTTTTGCTTTTCAATAATTTTCCAGCTACTAAGTAAGATTTAGTTTGGAATTTAAGTTTTAATAAATCATTATCGAGGATTAATATTTATGATAATTATATTATAGTATTTAGCTAATATATATTCCTCTAAAGTTCGCAAGCAATCATTTTTATCAATGGGGTGTTTCCAATTTATACCTTCCTCAGATTGAGGTATTTAAAATTTAGAATTATAGAATAATATTTTCCTTTTTAAAAGAATATTCTAATTATTTCTTTTAATTAGCATTAAGAAAACTACAAGGAAAATATTTTTTAAAATTTAATTAGAGGAGGTAGAAGCTCAAAGCGAGTAGAAAAAATATATTCGAGGTAATAAATGAACAAAAGGGTTTTGATTAAATCTTATTTAAAAAATCTTCTTCTTGTCTATTTTTAATTTCCCATTCTTTTAAATGTTATCTAAATAGATCTACGGTCATTTAATTAACCCAACTTATTCTAAGTCTTATTTCTCATTCCCTCGAAATAATGTTGAAAATGCTCTTTAAACATGCGCTATTTTTCCTCTTCACTCTAAATATTTTACTCTCTAATCATCTAGCTTAATCTCTTTAAATATAAGTAGCGTGCCATAAACTTATGACAAAATATGAATAAAATAAGTAAAGATTATCAAAATTGTTTTTTTCTAAAGCATGTTGTTTTACTTTTAAAAACCTTTATGGCTGTTATGAATGTATTCATGCTCATGAAAACTTTAATCTAACCTCCTCTCTATTTGTGGTTGTGGCAAGTTTATTTAGTGATTTAGCTATTATATCTCTAAGATAAAGCTATGGCCCTCTCAATTTAGTAAATCTCATTCTAGTTTTAGCTTTGTTTTGAAGAAAAAAAACTGGAGTTTAAATTACTTTGTATTGAGAATGATTGATCTTGTTAATATAATTTATGTTCTGCATTTTGCTAATTTCTATTCTGAAATTAGTGAATGAATTCGTTTTTTTTTAAATTGCTAGATCTTTAACTGTTTCTCTTCTTCCTACTCCTCTAAAATTTTAGAAGGTATTTTAATTTAGCTTTATTAGCTAAGATATAAATAATATAACTTAGTAGCAGCGCTCAAATAGAAGCATTCTAGTAGTAGAAATTATTATATTGCTAAAAAGATTA
Source organism: Tetmemena sp. SeJ-2015 (assembly GCA_027382625.1). Taxonomy (NCBI): domain Eukaryota; phylum Ciliophora; class Spirotrichea; order Sporadotrichida; family Oxytrichidae; genus Tetmemena; species Tetmemena sp. SeJ-2015. The sequence goes on along the minus strand of JAJKFJ010022771.1, from coordinate 21,422 downwards.
AATAGTAAGCGAACGTAATATTCTCGCGTATGAGTTCCTCACCATCTAACCAAAGCTAATAACTGGATGGATCTTTCTCCAGTCAAAGCTCAAACCACAGCTACCAGTCTAAAGTTTCTTAAGATTCCAATAGAGGGATCTAAATAGACTTAAACCATCAGTTGGAAAGCTGAACAAACCTTAACAAGTCTGCTACAAAGACGTGAGAAAATAATAGTCCGAGTTAAGGTTGAACCCAGCCACAAACTCCCTATTAAATACCAACTCCTAGAATATGTATACTAGGAAAAATGGCATTAATCAAATAACCAAAAGCTGAATTGACAGCTATGCTTATGATTATCTCAGAAGATAGAGGATTCGTTGAAGAAAACATAGTTGACAACGATATCTAATCCTATTAATGGGAGCTATCTGGAAGAGAGGAATAGTCACAAATATTTGACTCAAGTTTCGTGAGCGCGACAAAGTTGAAACTTCAGAGACGCTTTCCCATCTACTATGACGGGAACCAAGCCTGAAAAACAACCAAAACCTAATCAACTATCCCAAGATGCTCAAACCCAAACGGAATACGATGAATGGATAAGGAAGAGGACCCAAAACTTCAAAGAAAAACATAAGACTCCTCCCCTCCTCAATAGCCCAGGAAATAGTGCGCGCTAGTACTCTCAACATTTTTGCGATGGAGTTGATGTTGAGAACTGGCTATTACTACTGATAAGGGTGACTACATCCATACCTTAGAGTCAAAATGAAACTGAGATAGGATGGATCATGTAGTTATTTTTGAGTTATTCCGCGTTTGACTCGAATGATTATAAGTATTAATAAAGAAATTAATTAAACACAACTTATTTTCACTTTCTTATCATATTATGGGGTTTTTATTGGCAAAGATAGAAATCTAAAGTGATGAATGAGAAAGGAAAAACTGAAAAATAATAAATTGAGTAATGGAATTATCTCTCATTATTTCTTAAAATAGGAAAGTTTATTTTAATTTAAATAAATTATGTCCTATTTTCACTATTGGAATTACATTTATCAACTCTGGACTTACCATTTTGACTTTTAGTCAGTAATGCTAAAAATTTATAGTTCTTGATAGCAATGTTAGCTCAGACAAGAAGTAGATTGCTAGTTCATTTTAGCGAAAAATATTTATATTTAATTAATTACAATTGTTATTAGAGAAGATTCTCTATTAAATTCTTGACTATAATACTCCCCAATTTAAGAATGAATGCGTTTATCTTACTTCAAGATCCCCAAAAAATGTTACTCTTCAAGAAAAACATTGGCTACACCTCAATCGGAGAGCATGCGATTTTCGATGAATGTGTCTAAAGATATTTTCGTTATTGGTTCTCAATTTTATGAAAAATATTATAACATAAATCACGCAAAATTTTCTGAAATATATCCGCATCTAATGCTGATTCTATAATATATAAAGAATAAATAATTAGTCAATATATAAATAAAAGCTATAACATTCAAAACTAAGATTAAAATTTATAAAATAATCAAAGAAAAGAATCAATTTAAAGTTATAAATTTAAAATGAAGTTTATTTAAAAAAAAACTTGAATCTCTGCGGGGAGATTTGCCATTATTAATTTGAGTTTCCTAAATTCTTTTATTTGGTAATAAAGCGGTAAAGATGAAGAAGGTTTGATTGATAGTGTCTGGATTAAGGTGAACCCCAAACCTTTCGGGAGAAGCACTATTCCTTAAATTGGATCCTACTAGAGATCGAATTATAGCAAGAATTTATTGAATTATCGAATTATTTCTTATTATAATTTAAATTGAAGTAATGAGTGACAGCTGAAGTGAGTCCAAATTTAAATACTTATTAGACCATTCGATCCAGCAATGGAATTCTAAAAACTTTAAATTCTTTCAACTTTTGTGTGGGAGCGCTCAGTCAAGAGTTATAAGAGACAAAAACATTTAGAAAGTAGACATTAGGAATTTGGGGATTTTTGCGCATCATATCTCGATGTTGAGAGTTGCTATAACGATGATTAAAGAATAAAATCATATTAATTTTTTGATAAGCTATCAAACATGCTGCAGATCATGGAGTGAATCTATGATTTCAATAGCCACGAAGTTGCAATTCCCCATTTATTATTTTAACCTATTACTGATTTTAATTTTTTACTTTTATAATCAGTTCAATCCAGTGTTAAATGTTAAGCAACCGATATAATTTCAACTTTTTTACACAAATTTAAGTAATTCTGATCGACACAAGTTAAAATAAAAACGATATGAAGAATTAAAAATGCGAGAGAATCATATCTCGTGAATGACTGGCGCTATATTAATACTGCCTAAATAGTTGTCAGATGAAGTAACGATATAAATAGATCCTAAACCCTTTTATATCTCCTTAATTTTTAAAATGATTTTTCTACTTTCCAATGATAATGACAGTAATAGGCCAGCTTAGAATTAAAAGCAACACTTTATTTAATCCAATGAATATTTGTATTTAAAATGCTTTTTAAATTTTATACCTCTGAGCTTAATACAATCTATAACAGCTCTCTAGTTGTGACTTCATTTAAATGAGAATTTTTCTCTGAAAAACTGCCAGGAAATAAAAGTTTAGTATATTAAATTTTGCTTTTGTTGTTAAAAATAATCTATTTATTTTGAATCTTTTAAATTGGTAAATATAATAGATATTTATTTTAGACTTAGTCAAAACCTATTGAAATAGGGCAGTTATTTTGCATTATTCTAATTTGTCTAATATATGCTTTTTCATTTTTAAATCTCATTTGACTCTTTCTAAATCGGTTCGTTGGAAATATCCTAAGGGAAGTATCTTTGTAGAAATTAAATTCAGCATAAATTATAAGTTATATGAGATTATCTATCAAATACTTTCTTGCTATAGCTGGTAAATAGATCAAGATATAAATATAATTGGAATGTAACTTTAATAATTCTTCTCAAAGTTTATCATATAGTTGAAATTAAAGCTTAGGAAAGTTTTACTGTCGTAGGGTTAATAATGACTTTCAGTTTAACATCTTGATATAAATTTTGCCTTCCTAAGTTAACAGATATTCTTCAAGGGTTCTATATCGCTGAAGAAGTCTTAGCCTAATTACTTTCTAATACCCTATACTTGGAATATTAAGTTCTTTCAAAGTTTGCAGATCAAAAGGTAAATCACATAAGTTAAAATTCCAGCAGGCGGAGTCATAAAGCAATTGCACTTAATCAGTTTTTTTAAAGTAGCTTATAATGCCCTAACCTTTTTCTTCGCAGATGAAAGTATAGCTAAATTAGAACAAAAATTTAATTAAATTAATGCTTTTTATGGATAAATTATAGAATTAATGGAATTAAGTACCCACTAGGGTATATATATAATAGGCTTTTATATCACTTACTAAAACACGCTCATAAATAGTGTGACCCAACTTGATGCTTTGTGCTAACCCATAATGGATCAATTATAAATTAAGATTGAAGTTTAAGTTTCATAAGATTTTTTGCTGTAAAAGAGTTTGGTGAAACAAAGCCAAAGAAAAATTACGTCATTTTTATATACTAGAGTATTTAATGCGTGATCGAATGTTATGATTCTTAGAAATATAATTTTAATGAGCTCTTGTCTGCTGATTCATAATATATGACGTTTATAATTATCTAATCTCTTAATTTAAATGTGGAAGCCAACAGTCTGAATAGCACCATCAACACTTACAACCAGAAGACTCTTAAAAACAAGGGAGCGCTCCAATACCATCGAGAACGTCAAGGCTAAGATTCAGGACAAGCAACCAAGCCAACTCCACAAATAGAGATTCAACTTAGCTTAAACCTTTTCACTCAAACTCACACCATCAAATTACTGCGCAATTTTACAAAATCCAAGAAATTGAAAAAGATAATCTACAAGAACACTTCTTACTATAACATTCAAAAGGAGGCAGCGCAACACTATAAACAACAAAAGATTAAATTGATATTGAAGAATAAAATGCAAACCACTTTCGAAACTCAAAGCACTTGCCCTAATTCGCTTGCCACACTTCCCCTCCATTAAAAATTATATGTCTTTATATTAAAACGAAATAGATATACTAATCTCTTTTTAAACATCAGATCTCTCTTTATTCAAGTTTCAGTGACCTTAGATCACGCATTAAATTCTCTAGTATAATATTAAGGGCTTTTAAATAAAGAGAGATCATAGTTATATTCTTTACAAGATAAGAAGTATTTATAAATATAATAACCAACGAAACAAAATGGTTAATTTCAATCTTTAATTATTGAAAAACTTTGTTTAAATCTGTTTATTAACAAAAAATACATAAAGCTAGTGAAGAAATTTCATGAAATTCATGATATTAAGAATGAAGATTTTTTTAATTTAGACACAGACTTGAAAATCTAAAAAAAATTCTTAAATACATGGGCTTATTGTGCACTCATTTTTCGATCTATAATATAAAGCTCTTTCTGGTTAATTTAAAATATAATCGCTGATGATCGGGCGTTCCTCCTCCATCTTTATAACAACGCAGTTTTTATATCTCGATCCAATCTACTTGAAGCTCCAAAGAGGGTGTGAGCTAGACGTAGAGATTTATAACCGATTACTTTGCTTATATAAGCGAAATTCCTTAGAAGATTTCATAGTTTAGTATTCCGTCGTTAATTGCTGTGAGCATGTAAATTCTGTGAAGAAGTAGAGTAGTACTTGACCACTTCCAAAGCTGCACCTCATAAATTTAATTTTCAAGTCTATTAACTTTTTTTGGCTTAGAAAATGTTTTGCCGAAGAAAAGATTTAGAATGTGAGATGACAGAGGAGTCAGTTAGTTTAATGCACTTTTTCTCCTCTGTAGTTTTATAAAGTGCAGTAGGAAGGTCTGCGTCTTGATCTTAGCACTGAAAATATGGGCTCAAATATTTGCGCATATGAAGGTTTCTCAGTTATCATTATTTAATTATATGGGTTCAGCGGTTTAAATCTGCTTTAATTCATAATAAAATTAAATAGAATTATTATTCAAAAAATAATAAATTTAGCATACTTAATTATATAAAACTGTCAGCCCAGATTTACTGGCTAGAAACTCAATTTCTTGCCAGGAAGAACGAGTTCCTTTTGTCCTTAAAAGTTTTTTTTAGATCGACAGTTAAAATATAGATTTATTATTGTGGATGAGGGCGTTTCCTTTAATATTTAAGCAAAATTTCCTTTATTTAAAAAAGTGATTTTAATGATGACTTTAAAAGAAGCGTTTAAAGCTCCAAATTTGGTGATACTAATCTTTTTACTAGTCGTTACAGAACGACTAATGCGAGTAAAACGCGAAATTACTCAAAAATAACTACATGATCCATCCTATCTCAGTTTCATTTTGACTCTAAGGTATGGATGTAGTCACCCTTATCAGTAGTAATAGCCAGTTCTCAACATCAACTCCATCGCAAAAATGTTGAGAGTGCCACACTATACTCTCGCATTTAAAAGTTGCAGATGAGAAAGTTAGAAGTTGCAGCATTCTAACTTAATATTAAACATTCAGCCCCGATTTTTCAAAAAAATGTTCAATTTCCTTCTGTAAAGCCTGGACTAGCGAGGATGAAGCTCTTTTCATCTGTGTTAAAACTTGGTACAGAGAGCAGTCCTTGTTGGGCGTGTATTGCTAGAAATATTTGGAAAAAAGAAGGTAATTTATAGAGATTTATTAAACCCCACAATTATAGGGAACGTTCTTGACCAACATGCCAATTATAGATGGTTTCTAAGCTACTTCTCTAAAGTTCAGTTAAAAAAACTTAAAACAGTGGCTACATACTGTAAAATCTGGCTTCCTAGCCAGTCTTGAAAATCGGGGCTGAAAGGATAATATGATATCTATTATTATATAATTCCCATGCTTTAATTTTTTATTTCTTTTTGAATTGTTGGGTTCATCTCTCAACCTCTTTTCATCCTATTTTAAATTTCTATTTATTAAAAAAAAATTCCATATAAATGAAATTAATCAATCTACATTTTGTAATCCTTTGTTGGCTGAGTACTCATCATATTTTGCAATTATTATAGTTTAATGATCTTTCTGGTCACAATTGAGAAGATTTTTTAGTTTAGTAATCTCTAAAAGCTTTTTGAAAAAATTGTTTATAAGCTACTAGATAAAACAAAAATTAACATGATTGGAAATTTATATAGATAGAAAAAAGAATGAAAAATTATGTTTGATACACAAGGATAATTCATTCTTAAACTTCTTTATGAAGACAATAAAAAAAATATCTATAATAATTACTTAAGAAAGTGTAATATTTAAATTTTAGCAATAATTTATATATAATCAAGAAGAGATAGTGGTTTCTCTTACTATAAATACTTTTTAGCCATTCTTTGAATCCGTTCATTTATCTCATCCAATTTTAAAAATTCTAAGTGTTTTTTAATTTTTTATTCATTTAAGTAAAATTCTTATTATACATTGAATCCTTCAAGCGATTAATAAGTATTATTTTTAGATTTAAAAGATTCATCATGGTCTCTTATTCCTTATATAAATTATTAAGAATTTATTATAGCTAAGTTTCCCACTAACTATTCTCTTATAAATTATTATTTCAACATATTCCTCTCTGGTTTCTATTTTATATACTTGATAAGAGCAATTGCTTAATTCGATTTTAAAATAAAGTACTTATAATTATCTTCTAATTATATTTAAATAAAAAATTATTAAATATTCTTCTAAGTATATGAAGAATATAAATTTATTTTAGATTGGGTTTAAAAGATGTTTTTGGTTTGTTGAATTAATTTTAAGCCAACCTATTCATTATTAAAAACCCTTTTTTATAAATAAAATTTGTAATTAAAGATGCGCATATAATTTTTTTCTTATAGATTGTACTAATATTTAGCGAAGACTCAAAATCTTAATTATAAAAATTTTGAGATCATTTTATCAAAATTGAATTAAGATATTAATTGAATTATACTCTTGATGGGTTTTTAACTAAATAAAAAAAAAGTTGTAAATCAAATATATTATAGATGATAATTTAATAAAAAGATAATCAAATTATAAATTAAATAAAAATGGAATAAAATCATGACTACTGAAGTGTGTCCAACGTATATAACTATTAGATCATTCGATTCAGCATAAAATTATAAGAACTGTTTATCCTTGCAATTTTGGTGTGGGAGTGCTCAGAAAATAGTTATAGTCGACATAATAGTTAAAAGTTGAGAGCTTTGAAAAAGAAGATTCTGTGCTTAAGAGTTGACTTTAGGCGAAGATGTAAGAAGAAAAAATTAATTTTTTTATGAGCTATCTAACCAATTACCGATTTCATTTTAATGCTCAACTATATTACATAGATATTCAAGAGATGATATTAAAAAAATTATTACCCTCCTCTCCCCAAAATCTTTAAAAGTTATTTAATCCGATGACTTATTTTATTGGTAATTTTCATATGTAAAAGTTTGAAACCTAAACTTAAATACGATCCTCTTATTTATTTAAATTTAATTCGATTATAGTTATAAAAAAGAGCATGTACATAAGTGAAAAATTCGAATTTTGAACAAGATTTTAATCCTAGTAGGCATAGAATAGGTAATGCACTACTACTCTATATAGGACAGGGGAATAGATGACTAAACAAAATACATCTCCGCAGAAAAATGCTCAAATTACATCTATTTAGCTAATAGTGCGTGATCAAATTTAATGAGGTGTTAATCATACACAATATTCATAAAATTACTTTATTCTAATACAATATAATGGTAGAGTCTCTGGTACTTGACAACCTAGAGCAATAAAGTGCAAAGATTTTGATCAACTCTAATGCTCATAACTTGCCTCGTCATAGTCATCGTTACTTCATTCCAGACATCCCCATCAAATTATTTATTGAAAGTGCCTCCCTGAATAAAAAACCAAAGCAATAGTCAGAAAAAGCACTTTTTGTTGAGAAGACGACATTCGATTTCAAATGTGCAGCATTTCTCGGCTTTCTAACGCATTTATGGAACTCTACAATCGAATATCATCCAGTACTCACATTCCCAGAGGTATTACAGTCGGCATGATAGTTCAACGTAAGCTTAAGTACTGCTTTGAGAAGATTGAACTTGTGCAAGCGAGGTTGGAAGCTTTACTTGAGAGCAATTACTGAGAGATAGGCAATTACCATGCAATCTTAATTAGTCATCTATTATTTTAAAGATTGAATTTAATTTTCCACAAAAGAAATAAAGGGAAATCTGATCCATTTTAAAAATATAATTTTTAATAATGTGAGTTTTAGATTAATTATTCTAAGATGTGGTGACCCCAACTTTAATTAAAAAGGGTCGATTAAATTTTAAGAATGGAGTCTTAATTAATAAAGTTTCTATAGGGTGGCTGTCGGCTGAGATTAAAGTAGCGCAACTCGCTGCACTACTACTACTACTATACCCTTACAAACCTCTACACTATTACAAAATATTTATCTACTACTCTACTACTACTACTATCCCTATACTACTACTCTCCCTTCCTACGAGTCGAACAAATATTTTAGAGCTCACTTTCTTCATTTGCATTTACTCCATTTACGCAATTAACCTCGATCTTGTACTATTAGAGACAGGCATCTACCATACAATCTATATTATTCAGCTATAATTTTAAAGCTTGAATTTAATTTTTCCTCTTCCACAATTAAATTCGATCATGCACTATAAACATAACTTAAGAAGCAAAAAATTGAATAAAAAATCTGACTAGCAACATAGCATAATAGCAGTAAGATTTTCGAACTATAACAGATGTCATACAGCATTATATATAAAATTTAATACTAAAACAGCTAAAGAAAAGGTTCTCATATATATAGTGGCCAAGATTTCAACACATGAGCAAGAAGGCGGCACAAAAGGCAGAGAACTCTATCCTCCAGAGTTGACCCTTGCAACTGGTCTGAGCGAGAGCAAGTGAAGGCAGACCACACCTTGGGGAAGGGTAGGTTTAAACAGAGGTAGAGCTCCTCACCCGCCTCTGAGTGAGTGTTAGCCTCAACCTAAACTTTTCGAGGACATTTTTCTTGAAAGGATGCAGCGCAAGTGATTTCAGAGGAGCTGCAATGAAAAGTTGCCAGTGAGCCTTATATATTCACCAACCAGATCTAGATATGTTAAAAACTGAAAGACAACCTTATTTCTGTAAGTATTAGAATTAATAATTTGCGATTGCATCCCCCCTCAAATTTCAAATTCTTCTTCTAGTTTTCAATTCTTTTAGATTGTTATAAATCGAAGGAAAGAAAAAAACACGAAGAAAGCTTGAAGGTTGGAAACTGAAATAAATTTTATAATAAATTTTTGAGTATTTAAAAAAATTTCAAGATGTGATTAATTATCTTAATTTAATCATATCAGAGAATTAAAACTACCTTCTTTTGAGAGAAAAAAATCTTTCATCTTAATTAATTTACTTATAAAAAATTTAATAAATCACTCATACTTTATTTATTTATATTTTTGGGTAAATTTTACAATATTCTTATATTTTAAGGTGGAGGTGGCTATTTTTGTTTAAAATCCTATCTTTTTTGTTCTAATTCCTTTTCAAATTTTTAGATATACAAAGCTTTTAACTCTTCAGCAGAGATATTACCTTTTCTATTTGGATGAACTTAAAACTAATTCCATTTTTTTTAAAAATCAGCGTCATCTTATAAATCAGAATTTAATTAAAATCGTAATTTTTTAAATAATAAATGGGCGTAGCAACATCTTGCCAGGAAAATTATTTTTTTGTCCTTAATCTTCACATATATAGAAAGCTATAAAAAACTTAATACCTATTTCTTTATTCCTTATCTCGTTAGGACCAGCCTTTGTTATGATGTGTTTTTAAAACTAATCTTAGTCATTATCTTATATAGTGCTTGGGTCATTATTTAAAGATGAATCGCATGAATTTAGGCCAAAATACAAATACTTTAATAATATACAAGTTACAGAGGTAACTAAGAAATTAACTGCTCTTTGTCACAGCCCTAGTCCAGAGTTACCTCCATAGAATGTGTAGACCATGATATGCTTTCATAAGTTTCAACTTCATTTCATAGGTATGAGCGTTTTGAACTGTCCAAGATAAACTTTTCTGAGGATTAGGTAAGAGAGTAGTGATGATACTGAGAAGAGTTATTCTTTTTAGTTTAATCTAAAGATCTTCTCTTTGAATGAGTAATTGCTTCTCTCCATTAATAATTATTGAACTGGTATTTATTTAAGACACTTAAATGAATGGATCACTCTAAGCTGAATTATCAATTAAGAATTAAAAAGGTAATCTCTTTAATGCAACAATTCTTAATTTTCATCTAAAAGCATTTTTTCTCTAGTAAAGAATTAGTTTCAAGCTTATTTTAATCCTTTGGTGACTATTTTTGGTTTATATTTGCTCATTCTTGATTACGCCTCAAGACTCAGTCATTTATTCTAAGAATCAGGGAGATAGTCATAAGTAAAATCAAGATCTATTTGCTCTGATTCCTAATTAAATTCAGTTAATATTTGATTTCTTGACCACCTGACCAACGGCCAGATAAAAAGAACTTTATGAGAAAGATTGAAAGATTTACCTGGCCACCTGACCACTGGTCAGATTTACAGGTTTCGGAAAGGAGAAAAGGAAAGATAAATTCGCTTAAAATTTTATAAATATAATTAATTTTCAAAATGGCTTTAGGCTATATGTTGCAGATTAATAAACATGGACAGGAAAAGCAAATGCATTTAGTGTAAATCATTCTTTTAGAATAACATCTTTTAAAGATGAGCAGAGATAGTTCCAATCTACGAATAGATTAAAGCGAGCCCCATGAGTTTTTCTTAGCCATGAGAATTATTGTTGACCGCTAGCTCTACGAGATTCTCTAACACAAACTTTCACGCGCAATGAAAATTTTCGACCATAGCTTCGCAATGGAATTTGAGTCAGAGGAATGAGAGGCTTTATCAGTTCATCTCCAACAAGATAAATAGGAGGCAACTAAGATTTCAGAGACAAGGGCTGCTTCATTAAGCAAATCAGCGTGAAAGAGATTAAAAGGATGCTAAAGTCTGATCTGCAAATCCAGTTGCTGGTGAGTTGCCCCATTAGGTTCTCTAATCTCTTCTTACAATCGAGACCAGAGCCCTTACTAGTATAAGAGGAGAGAATCCAGATCAGAGTTGGAAAATGGCTAGCTCGAGAAGGAAGGATCAAATGCATTTGAAACATAGACTTAAGAATTCGTATACAATGCTTAAGCTCACAAAGAGTATATTATTCGCGCTCTCTTAAGATATTCGAATTGATTTAAGATTTAAATTAAGCGAATTTAACTTTCCTTTTCTCCTTTCCGAAACCTGTAAATCTGACCAGTGGTCAGGTGGCCAGGTAAATCTTTCAATCTTTCTCATAAAGTTCTTTTTATCTGGCCGTTGGTCAGGTGGTCAGGAAATCAAATATTAACTGAATTTAATTAGGAATCAGAGCAAATAGATCTTGATTTTACTTATGACTATCTCCCTGATTCTTAGAATAATAAGTTTTATTTTTAATTCAAAACTAAAACTACTATTCACAATGGCGAAAGAGATCTTGAAATCTCTAAATGAATAACTCACGTATTCTACAAAACTCTCAAGATCTCTTACTTCATATATAACAAAAGGATAAAGCGTACACAGGATACTCTGAAGAGAAAAACCACTCCTTCACTGTGTACTATCTTGGAGTTCAATGCTAGAGTATCCCTGTGGAGAATAACAGTAAATGAAGCTCCTAATAATATGCACAACTTTAAAATATAGAGGCTTTTGAAGGAACCCTAGCTGATAACCTATTCAAGCGTCTTTTGATATTTAATTTAAAAATAAAAGTATATGCCTTCAAAATTGAAAAATTCATCTAAATTCGGGAGAGGGATCCCAAAAAGGCTGCAAGGATTTAAAAATTATTTAATTTAAATTCGCTATTGGACAGGTTAATAATTATTAAGAATCGAGATGTTTCAAATGCCACTAAATAGTTTCTTTTTAACAAAAAGTTTTCCAATAATCTATTGTTAAATACAATTAATTTAATGATTAAATTCAAAAAGATTTATACAACGTTAAACTTTAAGAACTTTGAGCCTTTACGACTTTGAATTTAAGAACTCAGGATAAAGAAAAAGCGTTATAATTTCACAAAAATTTCTTATTAAGATTATTTATGAATTTGAGCAACATATTTATCTGTTGAGGGGATGCTAAAGAGATTATTAAAGTAGAAATTTATATTATTTTTTTAGTAAAATTAATAAAAAAGATGCAGATCATGATATGCTTGAGCCATTTCAGCAGTAACAAAGTTCCATCAAATTTTCTATTATTTTAATCAATGAAAGATTTTAATTAACTCTCTGCTATATTGGAAGTTCTCATTTTGCTGTATAAATTATTAATGTTCTAATTATATTTCTTCATTAAAAATTTGCTATTGAGGATAAATATCAATGATTATTATATTTGTTTCTTTTATTATTCCGTATTTTTCTAAAGTTTCTTAAAAATTTTTCTTTTAAATATTTTCTTGATGATCGATTCCTTTTTCAAACTGAGGTAATAAAAAAATTTATCTTATTATATTTATTTTCTTAAAGTAAATGTAAAGTAAAATTTGAGGAATAAATATTATAATCAATTTCAAAACTCAGCACTTATTCAGTACTAGTTAAGAAACCGAAATTACTATCCTATGTAAATTTATTTTATTAATTCTTATAACTTAACTGATGTGGCTGACTTCAACTGGTAGAAGCGGTCAGTGGATGTCAATGCAAGTCACCGCATGGTTAGCTCTGGTCAGAGCAAGTCAGCGGAGGTTAGCGTAGATTAGTTGGAGATGACTACATAACCAGAGAGCCGGTAAACAATGAGCAGGCTTACCTCCAATTAACAAATCCTGAGTTTCACTACCTTAGGCGGAGTTTGAACTCTCTAAACCTAACTGCAAGACATGAAGCCTAAGCACCAAAGCTCCCGCATGACCGACAGATCACGCCCTCAGTTAATGAAGGCGTGTACGGCAGTGATTCCTGTTGCCCTGTGCTGCGAGTGGCAGCGTTTGAGTCTTCTTGAGACTATCGGAAGTGTTTCATTCTTTGGTAGCAGTAAACAGGCTAGAGAGTAACAGGTTGCCAACAAAAAGATCTGCAGCTCCATAAGGAGTAAGCCCTTTTCTAATTGAGCAAGTAGGCATACTTTATACCTCGCTTTTATAATAGGCTCGTATATGATCTCGCTATTAAATATATAAAGCCACATCAGTAAAGTTATAACTATTTTAATGGGTTAATAATCTCAGTACTTATAAATCACAGATATCTCTGAACAAATTTTTTAATTTATTCCATAAAATTCTCATTCTCATTTTGCTTTTCTTAATTTTATAACCTCATTTTTCTTATTTCTCTTTATGATGATATTTGATTTTTAAGGTAGCAATTGAATACTTATAGCAGAAGATTTTCGTGCTAACAAATGAATTCAAAAAGAATCATAACTTTGTCATTTTTGAAGAACCGTTTTTGAATGATATTTAATCATTTCTTCTCTAAAAAGTATCAAAACCGCATTTTTATCATTTTCAGGAGGATCTCTATTTTTGAACCTTTTTTACAAAAATTCTAAGATTTTTCTTCTCCATACATTAATATAATATTAAGAGAGATATCGGATATTTTATTTTCCTTGCTCTAAAGAAGGATTATTTTCGTCATTGATAGTATTTTTTAAACGCATTAAGAACATATACGAATTGATAAACTTAAGATAAAAAATATTTTCAAAAAAATTTCTAAATTATTTTTTAATATATTTTCCTTTTGGGATGCTTAATTATTTGTAATTAAAAGCTATAGCATCAGATATTTTAAATTGTGCAATCAAAGTTTTTGACTCTATATTGCTGAATTATTTTTAATAGACAATAAACAAAATTCATTGATAAATTAATTTAATTTGCATCAAATCAATAAGAAAATGTGATTTATCTATTCAAGAAGGATTAATCAGGATAAAGGGTAAAGAAAGAATAATCTATAGCCCATATCTATATTAAATTTGCGATGGGAAAGCACGCTACGAACCATAGCTGTCCTAACTCATAGTCCTGCTCAGGTTCAGAACATTGCATCCTACAGCCGAGAGCCTGGTCTACTGCTCCTACTCATAGATCCGAGCTGCTACAGGAGTCGGAGTGTATTCCATCCAGCGAGTGTGCAGGGGAGCTCTCACCCTCACGATGGAGTTTAGCCTTGGAGCCAAGTCTAGGTCGCCATTGACCTTCGAGCACTTGTGCTACCTTCTCAACGACCACACTCTGGCAGAGCAGAAGCACCTCTCCCTCGCTCAGCGGTGCCTCATGTTCCATCGCCAGCACCCCGAAGTCAAGCTCTGCAAGGGCTCCCTGAGAAGCATCTATCGCGCACATGGCGTAAAGTTCAAGGTGACAAGGAGTGACTACAGCTTGAGCCAGCGCAAGCAGGAGGAAATACGGAGGACACAAGCTTGTGTGTACAGGAAAATGCTCGCGAGCGGGAGCGAGAAGGCGTACATCGTCTACCTCGACGAAACGATATTCAAGCCGTACCACGCCACCATCAGGTCCTGGGCCAAGCTCTACCAAAACTAAGTGCTACTCAAGGAGGGGGTTAAGCTCGACACCATGGCTGCTCTGGTCATGATAAGCTCGCACGCAGGCTTGGAGGGCTTCGCCCTTCGCGAGATGTCGATCACCATAGAGATCCTCGCACGCGAGCTGCGGCTGCTGCGGCTGCGCCATCCACGGAAAGGCTATAGGTCTTCCTAACAACCTCAGAGCCCATCACTCTCGCTGGGTTTGCCCGGGCTTGCTCTGAGTCAGGCATAGAGCTCATCTTCAACGCTCCGTACCCCTCGTGCTTCAACCCCATCGAGGAGGTGTTTAGCAGAGTGAAAGGCCACTACAAGCGAACACTCGCGCGAGAGGACTTCCGGGTGAGAAAGGGCCTAGCACGTCGCATCATAGCTGGCGCTATTCGCTCGATAGAGCAGCTGGACTGCCAGCGCACCATAGCACGTGGCCTCAGGAGAATGGAAGACAGAGTCAGAGAGTTGGAGTGATTAGGATTAATTTTAAAGCAACTTAAGCTTAAGTACCCTATTTAAAACCTCAAGCGAGCATCCTCTTGGCGGGAGGGGACCTCAGCAATCCCATCTCAACGTCAAGCGGCTTCAGCCCACCGATTGCGCTCCCGCCCATGAGGCTGTCTTCCCCGGCTCCCTCGTAGGCACAGCTGATCTCAAACCGCTTGCGCTTCTTCTACTGACGCTTCCCAGTAGAGGTCACCTTCAACAATGCCAGGGCTCTGCCCTTCTTTTCTAAAGCATAATCTAAGGGGTCTGGAATTCTTACTCGAGTAGTAGGGTTGCGCCTCAAGGCTCCGGAGCATCTCTGGGCTAACCTCGATGGTGTCTAGCTTCTCCTCCTCTAGTCTGCCTGACATTCTGAGCTGTTGCTGTGCGTGGACGAGCTTCTATAGGAAGTCCCCCCTGAGAGTGCCGAGTATGGAAAGCATGTAGCTGCGCTCAGGCAGCTCGCCCATGTCCTCGTAGTAGTTGAGGTAGCTGAGCAGCTCCTTGTCCCCCCGCACCATCTCGAAGATGCTCGCCACGGAGAGCTCAGGGTAGTTGGGAACGTTGATCTGGGTGAGCTCGGCCGTCCTCATCAGGAGCTTCTACCCTGAGAGGACATCCCTCAGGAAGCGGAGGCTGGTCCGCTTCTGGGAGGGCAGGTGATAGCCAGCTTGTAGCAGGTTAAGCAGTATTTGAATGAATACCTTGGAACTTGAGGTAGGAGTATAGGTCCCCCTTGGAGCTGAACTTCGATTCCAGCTGCTTGCTGCTGACGATGTGAGTCTGGTTGATGCTCGTGTGAGCCCTCTGGTTGAAGTTCATCATGACTAGAGTCAAGTCGGGTCTGTCTGGTCCTCCTTTAAAATAAGTTAAAGTCTTAATTAATTGAGGTACATAAGCTTAAATTAGAGCTTGGGTACTTAATAGTAGCGCTCTCTCTATTAAATTAGCTGGCGACCCATATCTTGCAGGACATAAACTTGTGTCCCCGAAGCTGCATAGCGCTGGTAAATCTAGGGCTCGCGCTGGGTAGGTTGCTTTCTCTGTCTGCAGCGGGCTCGAGCTCTTACATGGCTTGAGACTCTAAAGAAGGAATTAGGTATGGTTTTGACATTTCAGGGAGGGTATGGATTTGGATGTTTTCCATGAGCGAAAAGGTATGGTCTTGGACACTGCTTACCTTGAGGAAGCTGAGGGAGCGCTATAGTCATGCTGGGGCTGAGTGGGGTTCTCCTAGGCTATGGTTCACTGGGTGACTAAAGTTTAAGTGCCTGATTATTTAATAGGAATAATTTACTATTTAATATGGAGAGCGCAAGCCAATCTCAAGGCATGAGCCGCACAGCCCAGTGCGCTGAGCCGGCGAGTCCTCGGCCTTATGAAAGCAGCGGCTTCGCTGCGCAAGGAAGCCTCGTGCCTTAGCAGCGAACGCGAGGCCAGCGGGGCTACCACGATTGGCTGGAGGAATGGCTGTCGCGAAGGCGAAGGGAGGGAAGCGAGAGGGCCCAACGGCCCAGGCTCCTGCTCAGGTGCGCGCATTGCCACAGAGTCTACAAGCCCAAGGAGCTCAAGAGGCATGCCGTGGTCCATGCGCGCGCCAAGGGCTGCTACCAACAATTAAAAATCAGAGGCACGTATTAGTGCAAGCTCTGCAGCGATGGAGATAGGGCGTTCCCTACCTCTAGCGCCCTCAAGGCGAACCTGGCTAGCCATAGCAAGGAGGATCTCTTGCGCTCTGGGTACTGCCCTCTAGTCCTGAAACAGCTTAAGCTCGACGCTCCTCCATTAGGAGCTCCTCGCCAAGACGCCATCGCTGCAGAGGCAGCTATACCCTGCGCTCTGACATTGACTTCGAAGCTGCCCTAGATCACAGCGGCAGATTCCTAAGTCGTGCTGCCACTCTAGCTGGGCCAGCTATGTCAGGCTCCCGTGCAGGAGCTCCAGCGCCCTTCAAAATGCGAGGAGCCAGTACACTGCCATTCTTAAAGCGGCCTCTTAGTGAGGACTAGCGAAGATATCGCGCGAGCTCTTGATGAGCTGGGAGTCCCATTCACAATTCGATGGGAGCTCAATACGATCTTAGAGCACGTTGGAAGGTCAGGCGGCCTCTGCTTGAAGGAGCCCCAGAAGCAAGATGGAGACGAAAGGCACCACTCGCACTTCAGCAAGCAGGACTTGCAAGAGGATGCAGAGAACATGATGCGCCTGTTCAACGACTTCAAGGTCACCACCTACCTCAGGCAATAGGGCGTGCAAGGTCTCGACGAGGTCAGGCAGGTCTACATCTGGCGGGAGGGGATACTATTCATCTACAGAGAGTATGACTACAGCTTTGCAATGTTCACACAGAACCCCGTCCAGGCCTGGATGCTCGTCGAGGTACTTGGTATGATGCTCAGCATAGTCGGAGCAGTGCACCAGCATGGGGTCACACACCGCTGTCTCAGCCCTTCCTACTTTCGCATCATAGGGAAGACCCCGCCCGAGGTCTTCCTGTGCAACTTTCGCCATGCATGCAAGGCTGGCTAGGAAAGCCTGGATCAGTGACTGCCACCCATCCCTTGGATCAGACACCGCGAGGAGGCAGAGGTGCTGGTGGCCAAGGCCTCGTTTGACATCTACTCCATGGGCCTCATCGTCTGCAGAGGCTTCCTCAAAGACACACTCCTGTCGCTCACCACACATAGTGGCTCGGTTCACACCGCCTTGAGGCTGCAGTACATAGCTTCGGGCTACACCAAGAATCAGAGGTGGTTCATCGAAGACCTCATTGGATTCAAAGACGGAAGCTTGACCCTAGATGACATTGCAAAGAAACTCAAGTAATTGTTTAAAAAGACATGACATATTTATTTTGTAGATTAAATTTTATTCTCTATTTTTCTTCATGATTATTTAATGTGAGTACTCTTTTGAAAGATATTAGTGATAGATTTGTAGGAAATAGAAAAAAATGATATCACAAAAGGAAGGCGCTAAGAAGCCTATAAAATCCTGCTATTTAGAGTACATAGGCTATCTAGCAAAGCCCGAGGGCTTTTATAGATATTAACGGCCAATAAGTAATAGCATAAGCATTATTTAAATTTATCATTTTTCTTAATTAAATTTTAAAGTATAAGGGATATTTATTTAGTGGAATTTAAAGGGATACTTGTGGACGTCATAAAAATAATACATGAGAGCCTCATTTATCACCTTCTGTAAACTTTTCAAACTCAGGACCTCATCAAACTAATCGTGGATATACCGCTACGAATAGCTAGAAAGAATCAAGAAACTCAAATTTTCCAGCAAATTTGTCTGTAATCTTCCTATTAATCTCATAGTTTTCTATTAGATATAAAAGTCAACTCTGTTTAGAGAGATAATCTGAGTAAAAAAAATAAAACTTAGGCATATAAAATATATTTTATCATTAAATTTTTTAGAAGAGACCTTCAAGTTAAGAGAAGCTGAACAGTGCCAGAAGATTTGGGCTAAAATACTTTCTCTCACGAAACACAAAATGACTCCAGTATTTAAAAATTAATAAACCTTGCTACTTGTGAGCCCTGCTTATCTTTTAAGAGAAGATCATTTATCTTGGGCTTGTAAGATTGAACTAAGGAGTAGTGTTGCTTATGAATGACTTTTGGATTTCACCAAATTGTTTATACCTCGAATTTAGCATCCTAAATCACTTACAGCGGTATTTCTAAAGCTTTTTTGGGATCCCACTCACTAGAATTTAAGAAATAATTTTTTAAATTTTTAATTCTATCTTAAAGATGACTTTAATGAAAGGAGGCTTAAAATTCATCTCATTGATTATTAATACTTTATTTTATAATAGTTTTACGCTATTTCAGTTATTCAATTTATCTCTATGATTCTTTCAAACTTTCCTTCTCTTATTATTCAATATCCCTATGCAATTCTGATTATTTGCTTTCTTCATTTAATTGCTCTGGATATATAAAGTTTGAATTTTTTAAATTTTGTTATTTTTTTTATTTTTGAATAATAAAAATTTTTTTTATGAACTTTAATTATTTGCTAATTTTTTAATTTTGTTAATATTTTTTTTTTTAATTTTTTTTAATTTTTAAAAAATTTTCCCCTTTATTTAAAAAAATTTTAAAAAAAAAAAAATTTTTTAAAAAATTTTTAAAAAAAAAAGGGGTTTAATTTGCAAATTGTTTAAATTTAATTGAAATAATTTAAAAGCTAAAAATAAATTTTATATTAAATTAATAAAGAGAATTTTTAAAACCCTTAAAAAAAATTTAAACTCAGACTTTAACGTAAAAAGGGAATCTAAATTATTTTACTTTCTAGTATTTTTTTTCAAAGATGTAATTAAAACTCCTCCTTTGTAGTAAGGAAAGGATATCAAAATAATGGAGTTTCACTACTAACCTTTCTGACCTTAGTTTTCTTATTTTTTTATTTTAAGAAAAAACTTCTCTAAGTTATTAAAAAATTTAAAAATTTGTTTGGTTTAAGTTAGGTCTATAAGTTTTATGATGATAATATTTTTATGCTTCATTATTTCTTTTCAGGAACAAATGGAGATTATCATACACTATTAAAGATGTGAGTCTTAAATTTTCACCTAATAGAAGCTTAAAGTGTAGCCGGAAATTTTATTGGATGCAAAAAGCATGCGATGTCAATATTGAGTATTTGTTAAATTGCTATTTCTATAAATATATAACTTTCTTTTGCATAATTTAATCTCTATAACGAACAATTACCAAAATTTATATTTAATTTTTTAGTGAATGTTTACTTCTTATTTACGCAATATATATTTTTAAATTTTAAATTATTAAACTATTATTAAATATAAGTGAGCGAGAGAATCCCTCAAAATATATTTATAGTTTGATAATATATCGTATGTTTTATAAATATGCAAGGGGATTGAATTTATAATGTATAGCCTCGAAGCCGTGTGTGAACAGTAATAGCTCCTAAGCCAAAGCTCACTCCTTTAAGACTGATAGCCTTAAAAATATGATAGTGATGGTTAATAACTGAATGATTTGGGTGAGTGAGAAATTATACAATATCTTTTGCTAGTAAAACGACATCAAATTTCACCTCTGGGTATCTTTCATATCATATAAGTTTATTAATTATACACTTATCACCATTTAGTCTCCATGCATGAATAAAATGCTTTCGTTATTTTCTTTTGCTTTTAAGACTATCAAGCTTTTATGAGTTTTTTTAAATGTTTTGAGCGCTGTCCAGCAGATGCTTTAGACTTAGAGCGAGATTCTAATAAGGAGACAACGTATCCAAGTTCAATTCCACCCTACCGCTATAAAGTACAACAGCCACATCATAGGCTGCAAGTAACAAAATGGGCTGATTAACCTGGTTTTTAAGTAAGTTATACCTGTGTATTATTTAGGCCTTTTTAATCCTTCTTAAATTATTTAATTCAAATTATTTATATTTTTCATAAAAAACTGGTCTCCTTTTTTGTAGACGAAGCTGATCTCAGGTTAGTTTAAATTATAAGTGTTGCCATTACTATTATTTTGCTTTATTCCGATTGATTAATTATCCGACTCTAATGAGTCTAAGAATGCCAGTTATTCAGTGAAGAGCTACTCCAGAAAATAATCTTCCTTGTATATCGAGTTCTCATTAATGTTAATTTTAAATATCACTTTGAAATTTCCCTCCTATCTATTAGAGATTTAGAAATAAATAAAAGTAGAGTTTTACATGTTGGCATATATTTCTATTATTGCATATCAACAGAGATGTATTTTCAGATTCAAATAACAAGTTTTACAAAAATAAATCCTTTTTAATTTCAATGTAAAATAGTTATATTAATTAATTTAGCTTATCTAAAAATGTGATATTTAACTTAAGTAATGAATTAATTCTTTGATGCAAGTAATAATAATTTGTCAAAATCAATTAAAATTCACTGTTTTTTTTTATTAAGCAAATTATTTTCTTATAATAAAGTTCAATTTATATTTACTTTGAGTCCAATAAAGAATGGAAATTAAAAGAAGTCTTTTTGACCCAGCAAATTTAAAGCACTTTGGTTATCAGATGAGTTTCCGTTCAATCCAAGAATGCTAAAATTATCATCCTAAATTAGTTAAATTATAATTTCTTCTTACAATATAAACCTGTAAAAGTTTTAAATCAATGAAAATTCAAATTATTAAACAAGTGT
>JAJKFJ010022770.1:0-36392 GCA_027382625.1 Tetmemena sp. SeJ-2015 | reverse complement strand
ATCTACCTATCGAGATTTTTTTAACCAGACGCCATAATTCTACCGAGGAGTCTGATTTTAGCTTTTCTTATTTTAAAATTTAGAACCGGGTTTTGAATTCGTCGGGACATGTAAAAGTTGAAATCAAGACAAGCACTTTATAGATCAGCGATCCAATCTTCGTTTTGACAATGTCAATCTTAAAATATCCAGCTCACTCTATATTTACCTAGCGAGTCATTATTTTAGCTAGCTCACTGTATTTCTACCTAGCGAGTCATAATTTTAGCCAACTCTACTCTAAATTATCTATCTCACTCTAAAATTAGCTAGAGGGTCGGATTTTCAGCTAGCGAGGTCTAGAACTATCCAGCGATTCTAAGGAGACTTTTTGACCTTCCCTAATCTCTTTTGTATTTAATTTTGACTTCACCCCTGATTCTTACAATATAGGTTTTTGTTAAAAATGGAAATAAATAAGGTAGTTGAAGTTTCTTTTAAATTTAAATAATTTTTCAACCAAACGATAGACAATAAAGTATTAGGAATTTTGATAGCTTGCAATTTTTTTTAGTGAGATTTTATATTTATAAGAGACAAATGTTAAGAAAAATCATAATATAGCGAAGATTAAAAGAGCCTGAATCCTATCTCGCTGTTGAGAAGTGCGACTAAAATGATTATAGAAGTTGAAATTCATATTAATGTTTTTTATTTGATTCATACAAATTTGTAGATTGAGAGTTGAATCTGTTAATTTAACTACCAACTTGTTTTAGCCCGCCAATTGTTTTCTGATTTTAATTAAAATCTCTCCTAAATAATTTATGAAAATAAAAGAATGAATTAACTATAAAGAATATACTTCTTTACCTTAGAATAGACAAAAATGATCAAGTGAATTAGTTGGATCTAACTTTTAAAAGATAGACAAGCGGATCTGCGGAAATGCTCATAAATAAATGAAAAGCATTTAAACTTGTTAAAATTGACATAAAAATAATATAAGCGTTCAAGTTCTACTTTTCCAAAATAAATTTAAAATTTATCTATAAATATAATGCTTAAATCGTCCCATATAATATTTTCAGAATGTTTTTAGGATACTGATAAATTGTTTGACATACTTTAAGAAAATTAGAGTCTAACTTATAAACCTACTAAATAGTTTTTAAATTTAATAGGTTTATGTAAAAACAATGAAAGTAAGTAAAAGTATCTTTATGTCTCATCATATTAGTCCCACTCCAATCTTTAAAAAATTAATTTATATCTAGTAAATTTTAAATTGACCTGCGAAACAATGCTCACCTCAAATAATTAGAGTGAAAATTATATTTCTACTAAATTTTAATTAATTACGAGTAAATTAAGAGCCTTTTAAAATAAAAATATATTATTGTTTTGCCCTTGCTTTTATCTTGTGAATGAGGTTCATTACTTTGTTTTAAATAAGTAAATATAGAGTGACAGCAGTAAAAGCAAACAATCTTAATAAATTTGCATAAATAGCGATGAAACTGACCAAAATAATTCCATCTCCTACTTGCTCTCTGTCTCCTGGATTCAAATCTGTCAACAAAAACACAAGGTACACTATTATTTCAAATATAATTTAAATAATAGCCATTACATACTTATTGTATTAAGATTTAGTAATGGCATAATTTTTAAATAGATTATTATAAGAACTAAATATTATTTGGAAAGCTGCTTCATTAAAAATTTCGGTTACTTTGTCAGCGAGAGTTTTAAAATTGCGCAAATTACGAATGATAGCCATGAAGTGAAACAAGTTGTACATAGTTATTATGAAAAGCTGTATGATGCAGTTTTAGGAAAGAGTTGTGAGAATTATTGCGAAAATAAATCGTCTTAGGAAAAAAGATATTGTTAACGTAGTCACTGGCACAAATAAAAATGCCTTACATTATTTTTTAATTATAATCCTAATTTTAAAATTAAGTCTAATAAAATCTGTTAAAAATATAATATTTTATTTATCAAAATATTATAATATTCGATAAGTATAATAGATAAATTGAGGAAGAAACTTATTGAATAGAGTTTCAATGTTTTTCTTAACTTGCTACTACTATGTGATGATTATTGCTCTGTGTTTGATCATGAACACAAATATCAATATTGAGGCACCGACGTAACCAGAAAGTGTAAAAAATGTTATTACCAAATCAAGAATGGAAACATTAATTAATATTTAAAACACTATCACCATCTACCTAAAATGAATTTAATCAGAGCCAGGTATTAATTAGTTCATATTAAAACTGGATAAAATATTTTTATAAATATATTTAGATTCAAATATTTTTTAAAATTTAAAACTGAAATAAGGTAATAAATATGTAAGAATACACAAATAGTGTCAATAGGTAAATATAATAACCACCTCTGCAAACACATTTCAGCCATCGACGTCACTAGTGGCTGTGATTCAATAACATTTTTCAGAATAAATACAAGTTGTCTTGTATGAAAAATATTCTTCGAATGAGTTACTATCAGCTCTTAAAAGCTTATCTTACATTTTACCTAGCTTTTTGGTAATTTTAACCACCAACATTTACTTCTTATAGGCCCTGCTATCAGAAAAAAAGAGCGGGTGATTTATTGATATCCATGTTTGCTAAAATAGATTCTTCGAGGAAAATAAGATAATTATTTAATTCTCAGAAAATCTTTATACCCATTTCTAATTCTACTTTGGTGCCTAATTGACCCTAGATATTTTTATCTTTCTAATTAAATATATTGCCCTCATATAAATTTCTAGAGCTCATTTAATTCTTAATCATTTACCAATATTAAAAAAAAAGTTTTACTTAATATTTATTAATTTAATTAACATTGAAAAATTTATGATTAATAAAAACTTAAATATTAAAAATTAAATTGAATTGATTTAATGTTACTGAGTTAAAATTGTAGACGGAATCAATTTATATCTTTAATTGGAGAATCCCTTCATTAAGATCTATGAGAGAATTGTACATCACCTTTTGTTTCACGGTTTCGACCAAAACTAAAATTTTTGCTTTGTACTTATGCTGAATGATCAATATATTAAAATATAAAAATCATAAGTATTCAATTTTTTATTTAAATTGAATTTATAATGAATTTAAATAAAAATTTAATTTTTTCTCTTTTTTAATTTTGATTTTTGTCAGTAATAAATTTATAGTTTAATGCCCAGTAATTTATAGTTGTTAAGATTTATTTTGTGAAAATTAAATAAATATCGTAGATTGGTAAAATTTCTAATTGAGTTTCAACTTCTTAACAAAAAAACTTGCTCTTTCATCCAGTAATATGATATATGAAACTTGCTTGATAACCAACCAAAAATTAAAATGATATTTTTTCCTAATTATCTTAAGATGTTACTTCAACAAAGAGATATTAATTTGGCATCAATCGTCAACTTTAATAATAAATTAATTCAAAATCTTTTCGTTTATAATCCTTTACTGATAGCTCCGACGTAAAAGTTGTACCATATGAAGAAACAAAGCTCTAATAATATTCATCAAATCCGGCAAGAATTAATTAATTTCAATTTAATTATATTTGAATTTCATTTAAAAATTTATAAGATTATAACTCTATAAAATTGGATCAATATCACGATGCCTAAAACTTTAAACTCGAAATATTCTTACAAAGGTTAATGAGAAATAGTAAAGTAACAACTAATAACCCTATGTTCTATATTGGATTAGTGCTTTCATAACGTTGATAAATTATATATTGAAGTATAGGAATGTATAAAGGAAAGAAGGCTTTATAAAAAAGATATCAATTGACTGTAGTTAAGTTTGAGAAGCAACTAATCCGCTATTAATAATTCCAGCAATAAATGATTTAGGGATGAGATTCATGTTGGAAATATCAAATAAGTTCTAAAAGCATGCAGTCACTCCTGGAGGGAAACTTAAATTAACCAGCCCTAGATTTAAAATTAGTTACAGCAAACTCAAAAGTTCCCAAAGAAGCTTCATGGAAACTCCTAAGAATATGCTCATCTATTAAACATATTATTTCATACTTAAAGTGACAACTTGTAGAGATTGAATTGTCGAGCTTGTCGAAGAAGATAAAGCTTTCAAATTCTGAATGGCGTCGCTTTCAACTTCTTGAGGAGGAATATAGCTCAAATTTAATGATATATACTTAATTAAAATGGTACTAGTAAACTGAAGCTCAAGTACTTCCTCTTTAATTAATTGTTACACGATTCAATTCGGCATAAAATTCTATGAGTTTTATACCTTGAAACAATAGCGTAGGAATGCTCAGTTAAGAATAAGGAGTGACACAAATTAAGTAGAAGCCATTTTCTGAAATTAAAATCCATGTGAACTTCATTTCTCATGTATTACGTGTAAATTTGGTTAAAGTTGAACTCAAGATACATATCAAGGGTTCATTTGCGATTTGAAAGGCCAAGAAGTTGTTTTTCTTCCATTTATACCTCCATTTTAATTTAAATTTTCTACTATATTTTTAGAAAGTACTCGGCCTTTTTATACCGAGATGTATTTTGTTCCATAACTAGAAGTAAAGCAATTTATTTTGTCAAATCTGATAGAGAGCAAACAATTTATATTTTTATCCAAAATAAATATAATATAAATATCAAAGATGTTATATTTAATATTTTATAATTTTAATAATTTATTTAGTTAATTTTTTAATTAGAAAAGGGAATTGATTTTATATATAGCGTAGATTGTATATGTATATAGAATTGTAAAATAAAAGGTTATTATTTAATATAATCCTACAATATTAAAGTTAACTGTAGGAATTTATCAGCTAATCTATAATTTAAAGCAGAAAATTGAGAATTTTTATTTCACTCTAAATTTCTCCAGAACTATTATACTTTTAAACATAATTTGTGCCTTATTAAATGCTCATGAAAGAATTCAATTTACTCTTTATTTGTGAGGACTAACACATATTAGCTTTAGAAATCAAGAATCAAAAATGAAAAATTCAATATTCTTTTATAATTATGAGCAAGGAAAACTATTGTCCACTTGAAATTTTAGATGGATCTGTAAAATTGAGATTGATTAAAAGATTTCTGTTAAGCATATAACCTACATCCCAAGATTGAATAGAGTTTTTAAGTTCCAAACCGTAGTCAGACACTTTAAAAGAGAGACTCTTAATATCTTTTATCCATCTAAGTTTTTAAGGAGTAATAAATATATAGTGGTGACTGAATTACTAAACTGTATTAAAACTGATCCATTATTGAAAATTTTTGTAATTCTGGGAGAAATATAAAAGTCCTTAATTATTTAGGAGTCATCTGGGAAGTTAAAGTTGTCATCTCTTTGCAGAATTAAAATATTATTTAAAGAAAAATTTAGATTCTACCGTCAAAAATTATTGAATAAAATAATAAGAAATTTTTTTGAGTCGTCGTATATTGAACTTCTAAATAAAAATCAACAAAATGTAATATCTGCTACTTAAAGCAACTAAATTACTCAGTGTTCCCCTTTTTAAAAAATAGATTAAAGCTTAGAAAAATAGCTTGCCATAAGCTCTTATAGCAAGACTTATGTCATTAATATTTAAAAAATTAAAATATCAAATCCAACTTGAGGAAAAAATCTGCCATTTTATTTAATTATATTAGTCTAATTGTATATATTCGAAAACTTAATAAACTCTAAAATCATTTGATAATTATCTAGCATGATTACTTAATCGAAAAGCAAATGAATTTAATGTGTGTCATTTTCATAGCCAAAATTTTAACTAAAAGACCTATTCAATTTTTTCTGCTTTTATAATTAAAAAAATAAGCTCATTTGTATTTGAAGATATTGAGTATTTGCCCTATGATTATCAATAAGATATAGTTATTTTTATAAATCACAGTTTATATAGTTGAGGTCTTGATATCAATTAAAAAAATAAGTTCAAGACTAAATGTCATTATCTTCTCACTAGCCTTTTACAATTTAGGGATTCCATTTTAATTTTGAATTTTAATATTTTGCCGAACTTAAATACTAAGTGTGAAAAAATATCAATGAAAGATTGAGATAATGTTTTGAGATTCTAGTCTGTTAAAATGATTTCAATAGAGTAGACACCAATCTATTGATACTTTGCTGGGTTCATAATGATAACATCATTTTTCTTGGAACTATCAAGTTCTTCAATATGCGCAGGAGAGAGAGAAAGAATAACTTTATCATCTTCATCATCTTTAATGGGTGGAATTTTAAATTCAACATTCGAATCGTCTGAGTAGAGAAAAATAACTTAGGGAAGAGAGGGGTCAAAATAAGGTGCAGTATAAATATATAATTATCGCATAAATGTAGTTAGATCTGTAATGATAAAATTAATAAACTGATAATTATATTTTAAGTTTAGATTATTAATTCATCTCTTATTTTATAATTTAGCATCAAATTATTAAATCATTTGATGAAGAAGATATGTCCATATCATTAAATATAAATTAATTATATTATTCTCTATCCTCAAATTGCTATTTCCCTTTTTTTAAACTCAGGGTTTTCAAGAAAAATTATTATTAAAACTAGACTATAAATAATTTAAGTTGGTAAATAGTATCTCGCACTCTTTAAAACATATTAATTTTCACTTTTTATCCTTGTGTTAAATTTATATTTTAAAAAGTATTTCGATTATTATGCATTAAATTCTTATCTCTAATAAATTATAAATCAGCTGTCACAGATATCTTACGAATATTTTTTTCTTAATCTATAATCAATTATTTTTATTTTAGTTTATAAAAAAATTGATACTTGGGCTTGTATAAATTAATTTTATGATTCAGTAATTATGAATGGATAATATTTTAGACAAGAGGAGGTATTACTTAAAGAGAGAAAAAGGCTGAGGTAGATTCTTAATACTGAGTATCTAGAGTAGCTATGATCTCAATGGTATAAGATCCCATGTCGGTTAATTGATTAGAAACAATGCCTATGACAGGCTGTTAATCGTTAATTGTAATAAATGGGGCTTGGACTATACTGCCTGATTTGCTAATTACTAAAGAGAAGCTGATTCCCTTCACACACGAGTAGTGTTTGGTGTATGTGAATTCAAATTGCAATAATTTGAGGGGACTTCCAATTGCATATTCTTATTCTACAATTTATGGAGTGGTTAAGAACTTTTCTCCTAAGCAAACTAATGGCAGCATCTCAATTTATAAGATGAAAAGGAATGGAAAATTGGAGGTAAGAGATACTTGAAATAAATTAATCAGTAGACTTTGATTTGAATCCTGATGTTCAGATGGTTAACGCCTAGATGAGTCGTTTTTTTACCAAAGCTCAAAACCCACAGGTAAAACTCTTTTTTTAATTTTTTCCTGACCAATATATTTAATAGCAACAGCAACAATAACAGTAGCAAAAATATTTAAAGAGATATTTAAAATGATAATGAAGATGAGGAAGATGAGGAAGATTAGGAAAATTAATTAGCTGAAGAATATTTTAAAATTGGAAAAGTTTAAAATAAATTAGAGATGTTTCAAAAAAATGAATTCAAAGCTGAAAAGTTAGTCTCAAAATAGCAATTAAAATCAAGGCAGTTATAAATCTAGAGACGCCCTTTTTTAATTAACCATCAATCTTTTATAATCTCTTTTTAACAATCCCCCAATCCCTTTTATATTTTACCATAAAAAAATTTTTTGCTTTTAAATATCTAATTAAAAGTTACAAAATAAAAAATATTTATTTTAAATTAAAATGGGAATAAATAAGGGAAATATGAAGAAAATAAATTTGTTCAATTTTAAATAAGAATTATTTTAAATACATTTTTGAATAAGATTAAAATCTTCTCATTAATAATCTTGTTTATAATTTTATATTTTATGATTCATTAATTAATATTGGAAACAGGAGAGCACTTTTGAATGGAAAAATTATAACATACTTCAGTTATGGGGAATAAATTAAAGCGTTTTAAATTAATTTGATTCTTAGAAATTGAGCTTTAAGAGTAAAATATATTAGATTAAGAGATTTATGAGAGATTTTATTCTAATAAATTAAAAATATTTTATAAATATAAATTTTAATTTCAATTGTTCTATAGAGAGTAATGGTGTTCCAACCAGGTCCAAAAGTGTTATCTGTTAAATTTACATAAAATTTATAATTTAAGCCGCCATTATTCTTCATCCCAAAAGTAAAAATATTACTGCTTGAAATTAAATTTATTTAAGGAATCAATTGTAAATTATTATTTATTGTTTATTAAATCTTATATAAAATGACTTAGCATGTGTGGGTGCATTTATTCTACTCGGAATACTAAACAATTTATGACTAAATAAATAAGATGGTGATTAGGAAACTGAGGAGTCTTAGACAAATTTTACACCACAGAAGAATACTATGGAGTTAACTATACAATAAATTATTTAGAGTTTATTAACTATTGAAGAAAGTGTCAATCAATCTAATAACTGTAATGTTTCAATTCTCTTATCATTTATTTAAAATCTTGCCTTTAAATTAAATTATCAACCATACAAAAGCAATTTCAAGACTAATGGTGAGTGAAGTATTTTCTGCAGCTGTGAAATTAAACTGGGTGAGGGTGGAGTCGAATCTAAGGATTTCCATGAAATCTGGTATGTTGAAGCTTGTTGGCGAAATGGACTCCACTTTTAAAACTCTTTTGTAAGCTGAATATTGACTTAAATAGAAGTCAGAAAAGCTTTCAAAAGGATTACTATCTTCCAAAACATATTAGTCTTCATAATAAAATTATAAAATATCTAACATAAATTACTTTTTTGTCATAAAATATATTTATATCTCAAATTCAATTTATTGGCACAGTATGTTTTTTTTGCATTCCTGTTTTAATATTATTCAATTTTCTAAAAAGATTATCTATATTTAAAAATGAATCATAGTACATTGTCTGCGTCTAAGTTATTATGTCGGTTGCTTATATTTAATCAGCAAAACACTTTATTACTCGAATTAAATTTATTGCAAATTATTTAAATTCTTACAAAAAATCTCATAGTTGTCTTTCTATTTTATAAGGATTATAATCATATTGTAATATCAAAATATAGCTTAATTACAAAAATAAGCTTTAGCAAGATCATTTTCATTATGATTATATTATTGGAATACTAAAATGATAAAAGTCATTTATTTTTTTGATCATGAGGTAAACAGAAAAAAATGTTTACATAATTTTAATTTTTTTTAGGGAATAGGTAAGTTGAACACCGATTATTTCCATTTTAATCGAGGATATTTATAGCCTTAGAACTAACTTGCATTACTGCAAAATTGAGTTAAACAATAAGTGGATTGAGCACTTCCTATTGAGTAACATAGGACGGGTTGAATGTTTTAGTAGAAAGTTAACTTTATATAATAATTAACTATCTCCAACCGAAGATTATTAATTGCACGTGTTAACTTGGTCTTATTAAAAACAAAATTAATAGTTTCTTCAGTGCTTTCATAGAATTTGGTCACAAAACTTTGCTGATACCCATCGCTACTAAAAATACCTCCAACCATCGTCTCATAATAACGAGGAGAAGCATCGCTATAAACCAGGATCCTTATTTTATCAATCATACTTCCTATCCCAGCGTAAGTTAAAATATATAAAAATATTTATTCATTATGCATAAAATATAATTCTAGTAATTTTAAGAGAGTTAAAGAATAAATCTTAATTTTAAAGTTTAACAGTACAAAAGATTTGTATCCTTTAAAAGTGAAAACTCATAATTTTCATAACTGACCTATGATATCAATAATAAGTTCTGTATATATGAATTGATTCATAAATGTGAGATATGATTAAAAAGAATAGGATTTATTTTTTAATGAAATGGCTATGTTTTATACTCCATCATTAGCTGACACCTAATTTCTTGCTACAAAAATAAAATGATGTGAATTTATTTGAAACAATTATGATACCAGTTTTAAGGACAGCTATATCCCTGCAATAGTTTTCATAATCATTTTGGGGAATAATTAAGGCGTAGTTGAAGTTGTTAAAATTGTTTAAAGCGTTCTATAGAGTTGTTTGTTGAAGGTAAAACTTACGTCCTTAGATAGGGCATTGATATAAATCCTATTCATATCAGTTAGCTCCAGGCAAGTGAAAATATTTAGTTCATCAGTTGTTGAAAATTTGACATTAGAATAACCAGATCCAATTTCCCGACCTATATTCAACTTATATTCAAATCTACAAATTATTTAAATAAACATAAATTTCTGCTTTTTTTTGCATAAATTAAAAATATCATTTAATGAAACAGACAAAAAGTATTGCTTTTGGATGGATGTAAAATACTAAATAGAATGATATAGTATTTTTTTATTTAAATGTTTCAATTCCTTAGATAATGCTAATTTTATTATAATATATAACTTAATTATATTTCCCAATAGTTCTTAGCATGATTAACTTCAAATTTAAATAAAGAATCAAGCAATCTAAAAATTGGCTAAATATATTATTAAAGGGATTAGTTTAACTAGACAAAAAAGTAAAATTGTGAAAGATTGAAAATATTTAGGTTATGTGTATAAAGTCATATCTAAAGGAGAACTTGCAACCTAAATATATTCATTAACTATCTACATGGATTGTTACTTGAAATATATCATAGAAAAGTAAACTTTGAGAACCTGAGTTATATGAGTAGACTTCTGAAAGATATTCTATTTTATTTTAATCCCAACGCGCTTTAAAATCTTATAGACATGATTATATCTTACTTTGGTAATGAGTCGTAATTAAAGAAAATAGGATTGCCCATCGCTTAAGGATAGTTATTATTTGAAGCATGATACATCATAAATAATAATTTATATTATCACAGATTAAATAAATTTAAATCATGAATTTAATTCAGAATAAGTTTGAAGCTATAACTCAAAATAAAGTATTTATTTATATCTAAAACATCGATTTAATTGTTTAAAGTTATGAAAAATGATTTGTGGAACGATTTCTCAGATATGAGAAATAAATCAAACTTATTAAACTTTAATTTGTTGGCCACTATTAATTTTTAAGGAAAATAGCATATAAGGACAAAAATATTTACAATATCAAATAAAAAGAATACATTAACATCACAAAGTCTTTAAACTTATCTTATCAAATATATTTTGCTATAAATATATTTATCAAACTCTCCCTCTTAATTTATAAACGCAATTTAAAAATCTAATTAAAAATAAGTTAAGAAAAAAGAAAATTAAATAAATTTTTTGAACGTTTTCCCAATTAAATCAATAGACTATTTCATTTATCTGTGAGTAAAAAGAAATAAGGAAAAATTATTAAATAAAGAAAAATATAGATAAAAAAGAAAAATTATTATGGACAAAAATAAATTGGGTGAAAAATGAGTGAACTTGCTTTAGTGTTGGTTATTTAATTTACTTACAAAAATTCAATTTAGTATGGCTCAATTCCTACTTTTTTTAATATGGCGAATTGGTTTAATTATATTTAATACGATATTTAATTTTTCTTTTGATTTAATACTTAAAAATCTCACATAAAATTTGCAACGCTTCAACACTTAAATTGAGGTAAGTCCAAACTTTTAAGTGAAGATTCAATTTTCTAGCTTACAAATTCCCTGATTTTAAAAACTTTATTCTTAATTTATAATTAAATAATCGCAGTTATTGTAAAAACCATAATTATAATTCAAAAAGATTTGTTTTAAGGTTTTAATGTATTTTTTATTATAGAATTGAATATTTTAGATTAGAGAATTGTTTTCGTAATAAAGCAACCAAAGAGACAATATATTAGCATATTAATACAGAGAATTTATTTTGTTAATTTTTTTTGAAAATGAGTTTCATTTAAAATTTTCTAACTCTTAGTCAAGTACACCTTATTTAGACAGGCAATAAATACGATAAGTAGAAACCAAATTTATTAAGCTAGATGGAAAAAATAGAAAAATAAAAATGAAAGAAATACCTTTAATTTAGAAGCAATTCTTCCTTTTTATTCTAAATTTATTTTTAATAAGCCTCATTTTTATTATTGGAGATTATGAGAGAGGCATATTTACTAAAATTTAATAAAGAAAATTTAATCAACTAATAATAAGCAAAATAGGATATTGTGTGCAAATAACCCGCAATACATTTAATTTTATTTACGATATTTAATTTTACGATTTTGATTTAAATTCTGTTCATAATTTCAAATCTTTATTTTAAATGATTGATATTTTGTTTTTAAATACTAGTAGGCTGTATCAGCTGCTATATTCATAATAAATCTCCTTGGCTGATTTGATCCAGACTCAAAATTTATAATAAACTACATCTAGAAGTAAACTATACTCTTCAAGTTAAATCATAAATAAAGTTAGAACTATTACCAAACAAAATTACTTTAAATTTAATATGCTCATTGATTCGCGTTAACTGAATTTTTAAAATAATTTTATTGACAAAAGAAATAAAATTATTAGAATTCTTTAATTTTCAAACGATCTTTTATATTAGTTAAAATTATTAAATTAGAAATTTTAAATATAGGACCCCCTGAAGTGTCAACAAAGCATACTTGTCAAGAAGTAGGTAGACTCTTATGCTATCAATTAATGCTTTAGCTAGTTGAGCTCCTTAAGGCAATCTAATTAAGTATTCAATCAGTTATTTTATATAATGGAGCGTTTAGTTAAAGGGTGTGAGAATAATGGTGAACCCTAAAATCATACGAGAAAAATCTCTAATCTCTAATTTTAATATCCTCACCCTTTTAATTACCTCCTCTTCACACATTTTAGCCCAAAAAGAGTAATAATCGTGGTTAAAATTGCCAAGGGAACTCAGGAGGGAGATAAAAAGGTTTATTTGCTTGGTACTGATTTAACTTTTCACTTTTAGATTGTATTTCAGGCTAGACAGTTGGTATTATTCAAATAATTTTAACATGCACAGTGTAATGTACTAACTTATTCTAATATCTAAGACATTTTTTCGCCTCATAAACTAACCAGCAATATCAGAGGCTCATTTAGCGTTTCCAGTCATAGTGAAGGATCTGAGAAAAGTAGATAGAGGAGATTTAAGTTTATTTTAGTTTTTTTTCTTCTGGATTCCTCCGTCATGATGGAGACACCGGGTCACATCCACTGATCAAATCATGGGTTGAAACGTTTTAGCAGAGGTATCTATGCTAGCTAAATTTTATGCCCTTTTTTAGAGACTCCTTAATTCAGTTTTAATTTTAATTTTTTAAATTTTTGAATATTAAATCTATTTTAATTTTTATAAACGAATAATAGAGCCTGTATTGCAAGAATAAACGAAGTTCAACTCTTTCTTTTTTAAAGAATTTTATATAAATTATTACTATTTTAACTTAATTATAATATAGTTAGTCCAAGTTATAAAATAGAATTAGTGTTGAATATTAAACTATTTACAATAAAAGTTTTTGTTTTTATTTTTTTATTTAAACTTTGCTTATAACTGAATCCAAGTTTAAATAAACATGATTTTAAAGTACTTAATTAGTTTTTATGGTCAATCTAATAGGCTAAAAACTAGAAAATTGTAAAAGCATTTTAACTGGTAACGAAAATACGATCTTAGTTTTATTATATTTCTTAATCCCTAATTTTAATTTATTTTTAACTTTATGAGAATATAAAAGGTGTCTGTTGTATCGATGGAACTTATCTTAACAGTTCTTTAGAGTTTTCCATTGGTGGCATCAATAATCATTACCCCAAAAGAAGTTCCTAAAATCCCAAATAATTTTTGACTTTTGTCTAGATAAGTCATCTTTTATATCGAAGTCAAATAAGTGGAGCCAGATGTCTCATATTTGTAGTATTCAAGAAAATATCTTCAAAAAATATATTTCATTTAATTATATTTTAACTTCAATATGGAACCTTTATATTTTATGGCATTTAATCAATAAAATATTCAGCAAAAAACTCAAATCAAATTTTTATTTAACTAAATGATCAGGTCTTAGAAATTGTAAGAACTATTATCTAAGTAAAATCTTTTAAAATGGTTTAATTTAATCTTTATAAATATGCCTTAGCAAGCACTATCAAATTTATGCACCCAAGCAAATATCTTTGAGGCAGCCTCAAATAGACTTAACTAAAAATTATTTTAAAGGATTTCTTATTCTGTCATTATTTTTAGTAGAGACAGTTCACTATTTAAATATCAAAGCATAAATTAAAAATACTTAAGTAGCCGATAATAAATCCTTTGTAAAATATGTTCTAAAAATACATTTAATAATTTATGAATAATGTCTTTTGAGCATAAATTATAGAAAATAAACTAAAAAAAAATTAAAAGATTTATATTAATTTGATGAATACTTCTTCCAGCTCACTTTATCTTTAGATGTATCTATTAATGTCACAAATAATTAAAATGGGCTGTTGATATTACTCAAACAGTTTTCATTTACTATATTTAAATTATTAAATTATGATAAATAACGCTTTCTTAGAAAAACTGTCCTCCATAAAAAACTAGCTCTCCATTTTTAGAAGAAGCAACGTCGTTCAATGTAAAATCCCCAGATATTCCAAAGCCAGTGTAAATAGGGTACTTAGGCTCAATGCAGTCTGCTCCTCTTCCAATTTTTAAAAAGGCCAGCAGAATTAGAAAACCCAGAACTTGAGATAAAAATATCCTAAAAATTTCCATCGACACAAAATCCAAATTAATATATTGAAATAGAAATAAATATTAAATTAAGACCTCATCATTTTTTAATTTATATTTATTTAATAAGCCTGTTTCATTAAAAACCATTTGCAAATTTTAAAAATAAATAAAACTCATTGAACAATTTATTGGAAGATATAAAATTATTCAACCAAATGTCTACATTGATCGTTCCTAAACTCTGTAGCAAAGATGTTTTTTTTTATAAATTAATTTGCCTTTAAGTTTAGGTAAAGTTATTTAAAAAATTCTCTCTCTAGAAATGATCTATTAAATTTTTCCTAATTTTTCATTTTTATCGAAATTTTATCATTTATTTTTTTAATTTTTAATGAATAATTTTTTTTAAATATTGATAGAAAGATATAATTAGTTTAATGACTTTAATTAATGAACTGCTTCTTTATGTTGTAGTCTTTGTCTAATCCGTTTTTTTATTTTTTACCAATCTAAAAATTAAAGTCTATGCTATCCTTTTTTTTAAAAATATCTATATTAAAAATAGAAAGCTATCTTGCATTCCCAAACGTTTTAAGTTCTGATTTTTATAAAATAGAATTTAATAAAACTAGTTAGATATCGGAAAAGAGAAAAATATAAAATAAGGATTAAATTGGAATTAATTAAAAATTTATTTAAAATTCATTAAAAATTTACTTCTTCTTCTACTTTAGAAATCTTGAAATTGGCATAAATTTGAAAATATTTTTTCATTTTGTTCATTTGAAATCTCAGGAAATATAGAATGAAAATAAGCACAGAACCTTTTTTCTTCTTACTTTAAAAATGTTTTAAACTGGAGTTTAAGTTTATATCTGTTTTTGCTATATTGGATTATCCGACCCTTCTAAGATTTTAACAATAACCAAGATTGAAATTAATAAAGCTGAGAATTTAATACAAAATATAATTAAATTTAAATAAATAATAAATTTAAAATCCATGGCAGTTGAAGAGGGAGATGTTGGGTAGAAATTATTACCATTATTAACATTCGATTAAGCATTAAATTGTAATCAAATTTCATTTTTGTAACCTCTTCATAGGTGGCTTGTGAAAGAGTATCTCGGTCACAAGTTTTTGAAATTGGCTAATTCTTGCTACAGAGTCTTGTGGCATCAATTTCTCTTGATAGTCACCTCCTATTATAATGGTAGTGGAACGAGTTCATATTATAATTCAATAAACTATCGAAAAACTCCATATTAAGTTAGGTAGCTCGCAATTCAACTGCCGAAAATATACAATTCTTCATTGATTATTTTATCTTAATTCCCATTTACATTTAAATTTTAACTATATTTAACTATAACTTAAAGAATAAATTTGAGAGATTTCAGTTTAAATGCCATTTGGTAATTTATTAATCTTATTTTGTCTTTTGATTAGCTGATGAATAAATTTTCATTGCAAATCCTTGTCGTAAATATATTGTTTATAGCTTTAAATTTAATCAGGCTAAATTTGTTTTACCTAAGACCCAAGGGATCAATATTTTTTTTTATAAAAATAATTTTGATTTTGTGCAAGCAGTAAAAGGGAACAATAGTATGAGGCTTCATAATTGCAACAAAATAGAAGATAGTGTCTTAATATGAATACTATAATTGAAATAATGATTTTAAAATAGTCTTCACAAGACAATTCAAATTTCTCATTATAATAATATTTTTCCCGAATGAGATTATTAGAAAGAATATAAAAATTAGAAACAAATATTCTAATTATATTAAATCCTATTGCTATTTCTAATATTTCAAATTTTTTTAATTTTGCTGGCTAACTTTGGATTACAATAACTAACATTTAATTCTAATATGTTTTAATTAATACAAGGTAACTATTTCTAAGAGCAATAATGAAATATGTTATGCTATTTAATAATCAGTAAATTAAAAGATAGTTTGTTATTTGTTTAATTATTTGTTGAAAATGCGTAATCAAAATATAAACCCAAGTCATAAATGTATTGGCTCCAATTTATAAGGCTTGAGAACTGAATTTGTTTTTCTTCAAGCTATGAAAAGAAAATTATTGTTAATTAATGTCAATTTATAGTTTTAAGATA
Organism: Tetmemena sp. SeJ-2015; assembly: GCA_027382625.1. Classification (NCBI taxonomy): domain Eukaryota; phylum Ciliophora; class Spirotrichea; order Sporadotrichida; family Oxytrichidae; genus Tetmemena; species Tetmemena sp. SeJ-2015. The sequence goes on along the minus strand of JAJKFJ010022770.1, from coordinate 19,559 downwards.
ACTTTACATGCTAAAACTTAAAGCTATGAAGTCTGGATTTTAGAGAAGTTAAATTTAATATGAGATTACAGATATTCACTAACTAATATTCTTGAATTCAAATATATTTATGATAATATCTGGGAGGATTTAGATTGTTATATTAAATTAATTATTTGATCACAAATTTAAAGCACAATTAAGAGTGGAGGGTACATCAGTAAATTTGCAGCTTTAAAACGGACAAATTTTCATCACACCACACATAAATATTTTCTCTCCGCCAAATATATACTTTAGAGTATTTATACTCATAATTATGACAAAATGTCTTTTTTAACAGATAGTTTTAATTTGAAAAAGCAATAAATCTCTTTTTAATTTAATAAAAAATATAATTGAGGGGTACATAAATTTTATTTTAAAATAAGTTTCATTAATATGTTTCTTTATAATTGTTGAAAATATCTGCTTTTTTATAAATAATTATTATAAATGAACCTGAATCATACGGAGAGTACACTATCAGACCTTCCCGGAGTAGGAAAGAATGGTGCTGAATAATATGATAACTCACGAGGAGGAGTCCTCAAAGATGAATAATAAGTCAAAAGAAAGAAGGTCATAAAGTTTATGTCATTAATAAATTAATTTTAAGTGGGGTGTGATCATTGGAATACTTGTAATTGCAGTGATCCTTGCGATAGTTCTACCATTGACACTAAAGGGTTCCTCTAATGATTGTTTATTTATTTAATGATGATAGCGTGCCAACTGGGTATAATCCTTATGTTGTAAATCCAAAGACTGTTTCTGACTAGCAATCCTCAGTAGGTGGAGTAATCAGTGCTCCCGCTCAATACAACTAGGCCTTGCACCAATAAGCTTTAGACCAAGTGCTTCCAGAATCATTGAATGCAACAGATTTCCTCAAACTAGGAGTCAACTCAAAGTCTATCCCAAGAGGAGTCAATATAATAATTATTGAGAGAATGCATTTCACATTTCTTATAACAAGTTCGTATCCAATATGAAGTTCAATTTTGACATGATGAACTACAGAGTTGCCCGGTTCTAAATCACGGATAACGACATTGCAAGACATGACGTGCCAAGTTATATTCCAAAGCCTGATAATGATCTTTAAATGCGTCTAGAAATGCTAGGATTTTCTTACAATCTAAATCCTTTTTCTTTCTCTTTCTGTGATGTTATTGATCCCAAAAACGTATACTTGACTACCAAGGGCAAAACTTTGGTTATGACTGATAAATTCGTCCAAATGGATTTCACTCTCCCCTCTTAGAGAATATTTGGCTTTGGAGAGAGAGTTGGAGACTTTATGCTAACTGAGGGTACATACACTATGTGGGCCACTGGATAGTAGTAACAAGTAGACGATGGCCTAGGAAGGAGAGGTACCTATGGTGTGCACCCTTTCATTTTGGTTTAAGGGAAGAACAAGGATGACTTCTTTGGAATCTATTTCAGAAATGCAAATGCTTAGAGTCCAGTCATCAAGTTCAACAGCGATGGAACATCCACTCTCAGCTACATCACTACTGGAGGAAATATAGAGGCCTACTTCTTCATTCATGGAGGAGCCAAGGATATCATTCAGTCTTACTAATAGATTATAGGAGGAGGTTAGAATCTCCCACCTTTTTGGGCTCTGGGTTGGCACTAGGCCTCGGACAAATACACTACTACCTAATCTTTGAAAGACGCAGTAGCTAACTACAAGACTGCTGGAATACCTCTTGATGCAGTGTATTTCAAAATCTTTTTAATAGTACGTTAGCGCTGAAAATCTCCTTAACTAAAATGGCAATTTCAAGGTAAACACAGATTCTTTCCCGGGAATCTCCGACCTTGTCTCTACTTTGCATGCTGCAAATCAAATGCTAGTAGTGGGAGTTCAACCTGTTTTCTCTGCTGAAAATTAAACTGATGAACTTTTTGTTGAAGGACTGACAAATTCTATCTATATTAAATCTTCGATCAATAAAAATGCCAAATACGGAGGTGCATTGATAAATAAAGGAAGGAATGGAAAGATGTCTGTATATTTGGACTGGTTTAATACAAATGCATATCCAACTTGGAGGAAAGGCATATACCAACTCTATGATTAAGTTGCCTTTGATGGAATCTGGTTAGATATATTTTTAATTTAAAATTAAAAGATTAAAACGAGCCATTCGCATCATAGCCAGGAGAAATAAGCATGGATACCTTTGCAGAGTATGAATCAGAGAAGAAATGTAAGTTTTAATTGTAGTCATAGTCAATTATTTCTTTCTCTATATTAAATTGTCTTATTATAGTTTTGTTGAGAGATGACTCAAACTCAGACTGGTATGGAAGCTACACAAATCAATCTTTGAATAGTAGTTTTTACTTGCCCTTTGTACCTCGCTACTTCTTTGAAACTGTGAACATTAGTTATGGAAATTTCGATAATTGGACTATTTCCCTTAATGCTACTCATTCTAATATAGATAGAAGTCTAATTAAAATATAATTATGTATTCAATGTATTTTTAAATAAAAAATAAGTTTCAATTATTATTGTTCTTTACTTATCTAATCCTAATAACTTTGTTGCGAAAAAATATAAATCATTTTTATGCAAAAGACTAATATTAAGTTGAAATTTATGAATTCATAACTCATAATCGCGTAAAAAGATAATAAGATAGAGTGAAATATTGGAGAGGAGATTAATTAAAATTTTAGTAAAATTTTTTTTTAAAGAAGAATCCGACTTTGTAGAAAATTAGGAGATGATATATTTAGATATTTAATTATAAGATATTAAGTGTAAATATACAATTAAATTTCTTGGTCAATCATTAAAAAGTCTAATTAAACTTTAGAATTTTAATTATATTTAAAATCATTTTAATTAAACACCTATCAAAATTGAGTAATAAATATAAGCAAATTATTAACGCCTAATAATATATCAATTTTATAATAGTGAAAGATAATATTTCTAAAACTTCTGATTTATGTCATTTATTTGCGTTATAGAAGGCATTCATATATGAATTTATGAATGCGACAAAAAAGCCTACATTGAATAACTTACTTCATCTTTATCTATTAAATTCTCTTCGATTATTATTTTAATCCGTCAGATTTTTATTAAAATTTCAATTTTAACATCACAGAGTACAATTTACATAATCTCTATGGTCACATGCAAGGATTGCACTCTATCGTAGCTCTTACAGATACTGGATCTCCTTCTAGTGAGCGAAGGCCTTTTATTCTGAGCAGAAGTACTTTTGCCTCGAGTGGTCTTTATGTTTCTCATTCTCTTGGTGAGACTCCCATGTCTTGGGAATTCTTGAAACACAGTGTCTCTCAAATTATGAGCATGAGCATGTTTGGAGTCCCTCACACGGGTGCAGATGTCTGCGGATACCTTGGACCTGGAGGGGATGACGAACTATGCGCTATAAAATTAAGTTAAAGGTGATTTAATAAGCTTTATTATAGGTGGATTCAGTTGGCCACCTTCTATCCTCTTGCCAGAGTTAACCAAAATGCAATATTTAACAATACAGAGTCTAAAGGAACAGAGCCTTTCAATATCAAAGGAACTTATGGAAAATGGGCTCTCAAATCAATTCAAGACAGATAAACCAATTTGGAAAATGGTAGAGGGGATTCATAAGCATAAATATTTTATCAGTATCTAAGACATTTGTATACTTGCCTTTATGATTATTTAATGAAGCAACCTCATGGGGTGGTTCGTGTATAGATCCTCTTCTTTACTATTTCCCTGAGGACGAACAAGCTTACACAAATATCAGTTCTTCATTTATGGTAGGAGGTGCATTGAAAGTGTCTCCAGTGCTAGAAAGTGTTGGCCAACTAGCTACTTTCAAATCCTACTTCCCAAAAGGACAGTGGGTTAACATGGCTAATTTCACAGAAATCATAGGTGATAACAATGCAAGTGGATATTATAACTTAAGTGCTTAATCGCCTACAGTTATTTATGAAACTGTATTTAATAAAGTTAATGTACATCTCGCCCCTGGAAGCTTAATCGCGTGGTAGAATTATTCTTAAACCTAGGCTGCAACCGTTAGTGATCTCCTGAAGAACAAAATCTCAATCGTTGCGAACAGAGATATCAATAACCTAATATTTTTAACCACGCATAAGGTACTATGGTCATCATTTAATCAAATCTCATTATTTATCAACCAAGGATCTTAGAAAAGTGAGCAGAACGTTTACTTCAAATTTACACTATAATCAAATAGCTTGATAAATCTCTCTGGAAGAAATGGAGACTATGAAGACAACTTCATGAATTTCTAGAGTTTGATTATTGTTAACGCTAAGGACTTAAATGCAACTGATTTTGCTTGCACTCAAGATTTCGATATGAATATTTCTCCTTTGAAAGCTCCTGCTTGGGACAAGGATTAAATGACTTTGACTCTCTCACCTGTCGATGGCTAAGTACTGCAATTCTCAAAAATCAGACACATCTATTGGGGTAATTCAAAGACTGATGTAAATCTTTGCTCAGCAGATACCACAGTTATCCAAAATAATAAATTTTAGTGTACTCTTTAAAAGGAGATGCCCCAGATCTCGAAAAAAGCAGCACTTCATTTATTGTGGAACCTAATTCCCCAGGGTTGTTGCCACTTATTGTAAATTTGACTGTTGATTTTATAAATTAATTATGATGTAGCAGGACGAATCAATATCAGATACAGCTATGCAAACAAACCAACTCACTATAGAACGCCATTTGAAGTGCCAAGAGATATTATTCTTAATAATGATTTCTCGTATGAAATAAATTAAAAAAATGAATTCTTATAAAATAATTGATCCCAAATTATATTTTTAAAAGTCCTTGTTTATTTTTTTTTAAAAAAAATTACTTTATTTTTATTTATTTCTCAAGTAAATATGTTTTAATTTATATTTACGGCATTGATGATAGCTTTCAACATTACAGCCTTTCTAGATTTGTCACAATTCAAAATAATCCTTTCTAAATTGTAGTTAAAAGCTCATATAAAGAGAATTAAGTCAAATAGCGGGTGATTTGAAAATATTTAAGATTAACTGAGGTAAATAAGACTGTGCTCATCTTATAATAATTTTTTCCTTCTCTTCTTGCCAGTGGAGCTTCCAAACTGCAGATCTTTGACTGCTTTTATTCTGGACTATCACTAATAACTTGATTAGAGGGTGCCATCACTACAATGATCTTGGGTGTGATCCTTTTTTAAATTTCAAAATTGCCATTACTTTTTTAAAAAATCTTAATTACTTTCAAATTAAGCTTTTTTTTGAATTTTTAAAAATTTTAAAAACTCCATGCTGATCCTGGCTTTCTTCCCCAGTATTTTGGAAGGCTTATGCCAACGAGTTCATTGTCGGGCGAAATTAGTTAGGTAATGAGGTCGTCTGATCATAGAGCAGTTGGCTAACGGGTCGAGGCAGCTCGACTTGTTGATCTTGCTATAAAATTTCATTAAATCGTAGTCAATGATAAAGAGCGATTTTTGAATTTTGCATGAGTTAGCGAGGAGGTGCTTTCGGGATGAGGGATCTTCCACGATGCTAGCTCTAATAAAGATATCTTACTTCCCAGGCCAGAGCATGATCAAGTATAGATCTTTTTCTTGCTATTTTGGCATGGTTTCCTCAGTGGTTTTAATTAAGACTGCTCTCATATTAATTAAGATAGGCTCCTTATTAAATAAAGAAAAAGGTGTTAATCAATTAAGCAAGCTTATACTATTTAATAAGAATTTAAACACATGGAGCCCGCTAACTAAATTCAAGGGAACGAAGTCGCCCTGAAGAAAGAAGCGATATATCCCCCCATTGAGAGGAGGAAGCTTCGAGATCCCTGGATGGGGAGGAGGAGCCTCCCGTCGAAGCTGGAGTCGGCGATCAAGATCCAGCCGTTGATGAACATGCACTCCTAAAATCAAAGCGCGGGTGGAAGAGCAAGTACGAGAGCGCGGAGCACCCCGAGCTTATCGATCGTGCCAAGTTGATCTTGCCCTTGCACAATTACAATCTCTAGAAGGTCCTGGAGCTGGAGGAGTTCCTGCCCCTGAGAGGATCCAAGGACCTGACCCTCTTCGTAAGCAAGTTCATCCTCAACAAGACTCTCCATGGCCACTCCAATTCCATGAAGGAGAAGTCGATGAAGTCGATCCAGATTAATACAGACACCTTCAAAAATTAAGAAAGTGAAGAACGCAATTTTAAGCAAGCCCCAGAAGATGATATTCTTCACGAGCAGCAGCAAGAGCTCGCACCCATAACTGTCAACCAGGGAGCCAAGACCCAGTCTAAATCACCTCAGTCTACATCAGAGAGTACATGACGATGAATCGCATCAATAGGCAAGAACTCCTTCATCGTATCCTCCAGAGGAATAGCCAAAGCCTCATCGAGTTCTTGCAACAGCTCAAGTCGGCTTGCCCAGAAAATCTGTATCAAAATATGTTCAGAGCAATCTACGAGCTTTGCCATGCCAGCAAGGGGCTTCAGTCTCCAGATTAAGACGAGGCTCTTCGTTCAATCACTGCTTTACTACAATTACGAGTCAATCGAGATAGATGAGACCCTCCTCAAGAGCTCGAATAAGCTCCTGCTTATAGGCCTAACACCGAGCTCGCCCTTGGGTTAGCGAACTACATCTTTATCAACGAGCCAGACTGTCTCGGGAGGCTCGAGGATGACTTGCTGGGACTAGATCGATCTAACATAGGAATCATTCCATTGATGATTGGCACTTTCCAGAGGTTCAAGGTCAACTCCTAGATAATCAAGCTTCTCCCTAACACACTCTTGTCTCTCAACAAAGGCTTTATCCAGATGATCAAAGAGGACTCGGGTCTCAGGATGATCAGAGACGTTCCCGTGAACGTGATGGGGGACTTCATCAGCATCTGCGCGCTGAGCATCTCGTAGTCTTATCAAAAGCTGGACAACTTTATTAAGGCTATGAACCCGATCTTTGCGGAGAAATGGGACTTTCTCGATTAAGAAGGCTACTTCTTCTATTTCTCTCAACTTGCTTAGGAGCTGAAAGCGAGGAGCCCTCTTTGGATAAGCAAGCTCGATTAAATCTCCGAACTATCCTCAAACCTTGCGGTGATACAGCAAGAGAAGGGAGTCCGGAACCGCAAGGATATTATCCAGGATGCCCTGAAGGCTGACTTTACCAAAGTCAACAAGTTTCTAAATGTGCCAAATAAGTCCAGCGATATAAGCAACGAGAATTAGCGAAGCACAGTCAAGAAATTCCTCAAATAGAATTCAGAGGATGAGAGTGTAATCAACTTCTGTAAGGCTGAGCCTCTCTCCCTATTTAAAAAGCATGCCTCCCTGGAAGAGATCGAGAAGTTGCCAGTCTTCAGTCTTCTGTCACTCTTGCGGTTCAGCATGAACTTTTTACTGAGCAACGAGAATCCTACTCTCTTCCTTAACTTTGGCATCGGCAATGGGAAAATTTTGCTCTGCTCAGTTTAAGAATGATGTTGGCAATTAAGCATCAAGGACCTGTTTTCGTTATTGGGAAGAACGATCACCTTGTCCTCCGGGGACCACAAGAGCTTTGAGCCATCGATAAGGAAACTCGATCTTAATACCAATCTTTAAAACTACTCCCCTAAAGCCGGGGTTTACTATCTCTGTGAGTCATACTTGATAGCTCAAAAGGATGACGAAGAATTCAGCAAGATCCTTTAAAGAACGACCTTGATTCTAGACGAGTACGACTGGATCATGTTTGATGGCTTGCCACTGGACTTTGTGGAAATGCATAAGTAGCTTCGCAAGGCCAAGCGGCTCGTGGGGTTAACAGGATCTACTCTTTCTCAAAAGGAGGACAGTCTTCTCGAGGTCATCTACGATGAGGCGGAGGTGGTTTTTCCTCGTCTGAGCAGCATCATAGGGGAGAAAAAAATTTAGCTGAACGCTGAGGTAGTCACCACAAGCCAGCTGGATTATCAAAAGAGTGCTTTCCAACTAGCTTTTTAGCACTGCCGCCACACGCCTGTGATTATCGTGACACAGAAGAACTACTGGACTATTGACTGCTATTTTAGCATGTTCACACAGTTTCCTTATCAATCTTTGATGAAGTTCAGGGGAATGCGAATTCGAGGCTATTTTCGATGAGCGTTTCGCTCAAAGAACGCCGAAGGAAAATATGGAGTCTATCTACTGACTGAAAAGCAAGTGAGGGGTACTGATTTTAAAACCAGCTTGGAGATTGAGTTCAACGGGGGCCTTTGCCTAATTATAGCTGATATCTTCTCTGAAAGATCAACTAACTGAGCAAATCATTAGCCGAACTGGACGCCTTGATAAGAGAGGAGTCTACAAGCAGCTGATCTATCAGTAAAATGCTACTTCTACTGCTGAGTAGATAATCGCTCTGAGCAGAGGATCATGAGCAACCGTCTCCATTTCAGCTTTGGGCTCCTCCAGTTCCAAGTGGAGCTGATGAAAAGGAAGAAGGAGAGAGAAAGCGTGGATAAAGATATTATAAAACTGACAAGGCAGGAGAATAGCAGGGCAAGACAAGAGGCAAAGATGGATCCTCCAGTTGAAGAGGAGAAGAAGCAACAGTCGGCATGCTCTTTTAAGGATGATTTCATCAGGGAGGATCATTCCTCTCAGGATGAGGATGACCAAGAGTTCTCGGAGTAGAGTGATAGCGAGATCAACTAGGAGAAAAGAAAGAAGGAGGAATTGCTTAAAGAGGTCTCCGAAATAAAGTAGAGCGTTCTCAGAACTTTAGATGAATCTCAATAAAAAAGCTTATTAAATCAACCTCATCAAAAAGGGTCAGCTGAGCAAAGCTCGAAGGAGACACCTCCCAAGCGTGAGAACAAGCGCTTCTTGAAGTAAAAGGAGAACTTCATCAAGGCTAAGCTGAAGGAGGTGGAGAACATTATCAGAGAGGAAAACCAGAGAGTCGAAATCCAGCTTTCTGCAAGAGCTGAGGTTTTAAATGCTTAGGATGGAAATGAATCTGAAGGAATGCAGAGCTCTTCTAAGAAGAAGTATCATTCGAGAGGCACACGGAAGAGAACCGTCGAGATGAGGGATCTGAGCTCCAACTCTATCTTCAACGATCCTGGTGTTAAAAATTATGCCTAGGGGTGATGTTGCGAAATCGTTAGTTAATTAATTTTTAAAGACTTAAGTTAACACTCTTTTAAAGCTGAGCCAAGCTGATTCCTACATGAGGAAGGCAGTGTAAGACTCACGATATCTACTCATGCGGCTTTTCCCTGACCACATGCCGCTATCGTGCAGCTGATGCACCAAGCCCTTGTAGTGCACCATCTCCTCGAGCTGCTCCTGCATCATCCCGAACACCACGCGAATGCGCTTGTTCTAATGCATGTACTTCTGCTTGGAGCCTCGGAGCTCCTTCTCCTCCTCCTCGAGGTCCTGGGTCTTTCGCTTGCGCGAATCGCCTGGCTTGATCAGGTGCGCCGATCACCCCTTGTGCACTGTAAAATTTAAATGATTATTGAGGGTTACCGCTGAAGCTGACCGAGCGCTGGAGGGCCTCGGCGAACTCTGGCTTCATGTGGACCAGGAGGCTCTGCGAGGCATCGAGCCTCTCCCTTCGCTTGAGCTTGGCGCACTGGATCATCTCGTTGACGCCGTCTGTGTCGAGGGTATGCAGCATATCGCAGATCCACTGCTTGTCCAGGTGGAGCCAGTCGCACTGGTCCTGGAGGTGCCTCAGGATCTAGGGCTTTGTCTTGGAGTGGTCGAGGAAATATTCCGCAGTGAGTCCTTCGATCTAGGGTACAGCAGCGATCACTATGTCCTTCCTCTTGAGATGCTTTGGAAATGAATGTGATCCAAACTTACCTCTTTCGAGCCATCGATGATACTGCGCAGGAGGTAAACATTGCAGCTGCCGATCTTCGGCAGGTACGCGCCACAGTCTTGCGCCAAGAAGTCAAAGAGCTCCTTCTTGCTCCCAATCTTCTGCTGCACTTCGTGCACTTTTACTTTGGCTAGAATCTATCCATGGCGATTGATGGTGGACAATATAAACTCTCTTTGATAGAGTAAGTTTTAAAATATTAATTATTAAGGGGGTGACTATTATTGCTTATGGGCAGCTCCGCCAACCTTAGTAGATCTCCAAGACTCACACAGCCAGGAATGTGATCCTCGCTCCCATAGGAGAAGCCTCGAAGAAGCTAATGAGATCTACGAGATTATTGAAACTCCTGTCCTCAAAGGCACCTACTTGGAGTTGTTCGGCAGAAAACACAATCAGAGGGAGAAGTGAGTGACGGTGGGCAGCAAGTCCATCCTCCGCAAGAAATCAAGATGCCCACACATAAGGTCAAGCAATAAAAAAGGTCCTTGATCAACTCAAGAAGAGCAAAGCCATCCTAATTAAATGATAACCACTCTTAATCCTTAAATAATTTAATTAAATGCTTCAATCGTCTTATTTCAGCTTAATTCATCTAAGGGGTTTTATTATAAAGAATTATTATAATATGAAAAATTTGGTGATTTTAAATCTTTAAAAATAAATTTAAATCGCTAATCTCGAAATATATTACAAAAAATTCAAAAAAAATATTTAGAAAGATATAAATTATATATAAGATGAATACGTATGCAGAATCTGGGGTAAAAGATATTTGAAAGAAATTAGAAAATAGACTTTGATTGATAGAACCTGATGTTCAGAAGATTAAAGCCTAGATGAGTCATTTTTACTCTAAAGTTAAAAACCCTTAGATAAAACTCTTTTTAAATTTTTTTCTATATATTTAGCAGCAACAGCAATAACTACAACAGTAATAGTAATAGCAAAAGTAGCTATGTTTAAAGAAATATTTAAGAAATTGATGAAGAAAATTAATTAGCTGAAGAATAGTTTAAAAAGAGGAAAAGTTTGAAAATAAATAAGGACTGTTTAAAAAAGTGAAAATCAAGCTGATAGAGAAAGGCTCAAAAGTGCGCGATTAAAGATCAAGACAGTTATTTATCTACAGATGACTATTTTAATTTAACGATCAGAGAATTTATACATCTTATTTTTACAATCACTCTAATACATAATATTAAACTTGTAATTAAAATAGTTTTAAATAAGTTTAAAAATAAATTTATTAGAATATTAATTGAATTTAAAAGCTATAATGGAGAAAATATCTTTTCTCTTGATGGACTTATCTTTGACTATCTTTAATTCCTAATTATTTATTTCATAATTTCATGATTTCCTTTAAAAAATTAATAGTACTTGCATGTTTCCAAGACTACAGTAATGACAGAGAGTGGAGATTCGTTCAAAGGTATATTTGGATTAGGAGAAAGGGCAACCAGTGACCTTTTCTATAAAGATGGAGTCTATTCGATGTGGACTAAAGATATCCCTACTCCCAAAGAAACTGGAAGAGCTCCTGAAAACGAAATACAATTTATCTTTCTCTTAAGCAGTTAAACAGATAGGTTTGATTTAATGAGCCATTTATATTATTAATATATTATACATTAAATTATATATTTAAACTTACACATCGGCATTCCAAGCATTTCTGACAAAAAATCATGATGTGACAAGAGTGAGTCTCTGTGGATTTTTACTTCTCCTTATTAAATATCACAGTCCCTAGCTCTACACAGACAGTCAATCAGGTTCTGTATTTCCACCTCCAAAAAAAACTCAGTGGAGTGTGAAACCGGCGAGGAAAAAATTTGAGCGTCCTCCTTTCTCTGTAGTCCGAAGTTACCGTGGCGTTGGTGGTAATCCTCATAGAAACTTGTTAACTTCCCCCGAGCGTCTAGCCTTCTTGAGGAGTATCTCACTTATCAAACTTACACCCATTTTACGATTACACAGCACCATTATTCTTTTTCGCGCTCTAGGAGGGGTGATAATTTATGAATCATACTGCTCGCTAATCATGGGATCTCAGTCCTAGTAGAGGTACAACATTTCTTACCTAATTTAAAATCTTACACGGATTATTATTGTAGAAGAGGCTAATACAGAGATATAAGCCTTCTTACTCAATTTCCATTAATGGATAGCCCTGATTTTAGAATATGTGGTGTTTTATAATATCTTTCTTTTAAATATATGGAGTGCATCCATTCTACATGTTCAAGAAATCCAGCGGATTCCTGGGCAGTTGGGTTGGAGTTTTACATAAACTAGCAAACTCGCAAGATTGGATTATAAAGAATAATCCTCAAGATGGAACAGTTTCTCTAAGTTAATTTTAAGCACGTACTCAACAGGAGGAGTAGGAGACATCACAATCATGCCATTTAATTCGCCAGAGGGTGTTCTAGCGCTTTATTTTGGACTCCTAGGATAAACTGTCACAATACCTTAGTGGGCCTTTGGATGGCATTATTGCATAAAAGATAAATGCATATAAAACAAATTTTTACTATTGAAACTAAAAAGTTTTATTTTTGCATTGCTAAAATTAGTATTAAAACGAAGCTTTGAAATATAATAATTATAATCTCTTTTGCTTCTGTATTTATTTTAGAAATGATCAATTTTATCAATTATGAGATCCTTGAATTTCGTCAAGCACAGAAGCTAAGATTTTCTTCCTTAGAAGAAGTACTAACCTTTAGAAAGAAAAAAATATAATTTATGCGCTATAATTTATCGATTAGTCATGAAAATTACAAATTAGTTTAAAGAGAAAAATCAAATTTTTAATAAACTACAACTCTAATGCAGATACGGATACAACAACACGCAATAACTTATAGATGTGAAGGATGGATACTTCAACAATAGAATACCCTTAGATATATTTTAAGACACAATTTGGTCAGACATTGATTACATGAACTCCTACAGAGATTTTACTTATGATAAAACTGAACAGAGATATCAAGGCTTACCAGAATTTGTAAAGGAGCTGAAAGCCAATGACATGCATTACATTCCAATCCTAGATGCTGGAATCTCTCTCAGGCCTGGCAAAAATTATTCTGCTTATGATTAGGGAAAGAAAGACGACTTATTTATTAAGATAAGAGATGAAGATTTGATAGTTCAAGTGTAGCCTAAGGATTCTGTATACCCAGATTTCTTCAACCCTAAAACATTTGAATGGTGGGGCAAGCAGCTTTCATCTTTCTTTGATACCATTCCTTTCTCAGGGCTATGGCAAGACACGAGTGAGGCTTCAGATTTCTGTGGAGGTTTGTGCTACAAGAAACAGCAAGCCGATTCTCCTGTCAAATACAATCTGAAGATATTTTGAAATTAATCTGAAGTATATCCCTTCTAGTGAGAGCCTGGAAAAATATTCAATGCCTCTTGATGCATATCACTATGGAGATTTATTAGAGCTAGACGCACATTCTCTATTTGGCACTAAATAAGCCCAGGCTAGCAAAGCTTGGTTCAAAGATAATTTGATGAGGACTTTTATAATCGAGAGAAGTTCCTTTGCAGGAATCGGCAAGTTTGCTTCAAGACGGCTTGGTGATAATTTCTCACACGAAAAGTATATGGGTCTGTCAGTTACTGGCATTATGATGATGAGCATTTTTGGAATTCCTGTGTCTGGAGCAGACATTTGCGGTTTCAAGGAGAACACTAACCCAGAGCTATGTGCTAGATGGCATGTTGTTGGCTCGTTCTATCCATTTTCTTGATAAATAAATGCATGAATGTTAATTCTATAAATTTTTGTCATTTAATTTTAGATTTAATGCTGGTCTTAAGTCATAAGAGATATTTCTTAAAATTACCTTTATTAAACAATTCTAGTATTTTATATCCTTATTATTTATCAAATTTAAATTGCGCAAAAGAATTTAGCTCAATATTACTAAATTGAATTACCTTATCTCTATCTTCTATAATTATTTCTGGTTAAAAGTTTTCCATGAGATCTATTTATCTCTTTATAAAGATGATAAAATATAACTATTTTTTATATCTTGAGAATTTTTTTCCTCAAAATTTTAAAGAGTTTAATTTTCATATCAGCCTTGTTTTTATTTGATTTTAATTTATGGAAAGGTTTTATAATTTCTCATATTTTAAATTGAGTTATTTTCAAGAAATCATAATACTATTCATACCATCTCTTATAATCAATTTAATATGAGTAATTGAATCTCTCAAGAGCCTTACGTGGATATGTTTTAGCAGCCTTATGATCAGTATGGGTTGACATACACTCAAATTATGCAAAAGGCAATTATCAACAGATACAGCTTGATAAGATACTATTGCTGCAAATTTAATTATGAAGTAAATTAGTATTTAAATTAAAGTTTCTTATCATTTGTGCTGTTTGACACTCCCTTATTTTTATAATGAATTCAGCATTAAAATATAAAAAATTTTACATCTTTGCAGTTTATACGAGGATAATCTTATTTTAATTTAATACTCTACTATATTATACCCAGCTTATGTTTGCATCTCTAGCATAAGTATCGTATGAGATTTTCTATAAGCCCCTATTCTTTGAATTCCCTGATGATGAAAATGCATACTACCAGCCTCAATACAATATCATGCTTGGAAAAGCTCTTAAACTGGGAGTTTTATCAGACAAGCTAAATCAAAACTAAACAGATTTCTACTACCCAGAGGGAACTTGGTGCAATATCTTTGATCCTGAGAGGGATCCTTGTTTTAAATCCACAGGCTAAAATATCACAAAAAGCTCTCTCGCCCATGAATTCTATCTATCATTAAGGGAGGGATATTAAATTAAAATAGTTAATTAAAAGATCCATCATTCCTTTCTAGGATGTTAGTTAAATACGTTAGACTTAACACATTCGTACCACCAAAGACTTACAAAATTAACCAGTAGATTTTTATGCTCTCCTCAACTGGAATACAGGAACAAATTTCTATTTCTTATTAATTTTGCTTAAAGTATTATGCTGCTGCAGGGTAATACATCAATGATGATGGCATTAATATATTAGATAGAGGAAATAGTAACCACTACTTTTTGTACGTCTTTAACAATTTGAATTCTGCTGATCAAGATAAGTATCTTAGATAATAATTAAGTAATTTATTTTGTGAAAATCTTGCAATTAAATTCGAATAGATTTATAAAGCAACAAAAATTTCCAATTATCCTTGCTATGCAGTTAATCAGAACGACTTTCTACAAAACTTCTACATCTTCAACGCAAATGCCTTAGTTGGAGAATTAGCTACATTTAAACTCTTCTTATATACAGTAAATGGTAAGCCAGTTGAGTATGGAGAAGTTGTAAGGGACAAAAAGAGGGACTTACTAATTGCACAGCTAAAAGCTACTGTATGCATGAACACTATCTATTAAATAAGGCTTCAGTTACAGTCTCACCAAAATGATGCAATTATTCATTTATATTTAATTATACATTTATTTCATTTTTCTATG
The DNA here is from genome assembly GCA_027382625.1 of Tetmemena sp. SeJ-2015. Classification (NCBI taxonomy): domain Eukaryota; phylum Ciliophora; class Spirotrichea; order Sporadotrichida; family Oxytrichidae; genus Tetmemena; species Tetmemena sp. SeJ-2015. The sequence continues at coordinate 4,137 of JAJKFJ010022770.1, read as the reverse complement.
AGAAATTATATGAAAAATTTGAGTTGAAATAAAAAATTCCAAAATGATTTTATAATTTAGCATTCTTTAATCTTTATACTATGTAAAAAACGCATCAATATTTTACTATATTTTTGCTAATTAGATTAATACTAAACCAAAATTAAAAATGCATATTTAACAGTTCTTAAAAGATCTCCATTAGTGGAATCAATTATCATTACGCCAAAAGTATATCCAATATTCAAAATAATTTTTACTCAGTCTAGATAAGTTAGTTTTTATATCGAAGTCAAAGAAGTAGGAACTATTATCTAATAATTAAAGTATTGAGAGTAAATTAAATTTCTAAGATATAATTTAACAAATTCATAATTTAAACATATTAACTAGCGATATTTCTATTCCGAATTAAATTTCTTAACTATACTGATAAATAACTGACTTGATTAATTATTTATTTCCAATAAAATATTTCTCTGATGAATATGATATATTTATATTTAGGGAATACTTCTTCCATAACCCATAACGTATTATCAAAGACTGTATCCAGTAATGCCACAAATAGTTTAAATGGACTTTTTAAATTGGTATTATAGCAAAATAATTAAGCTGTGATACTTATTTTTAATTTATAAGTAAACTGCCCTCCATAAAAAATTGCTGTCCGTTTTTTTAAGTTTCCAGATCAATCATTTCAAAATCGCCAGTAGTTACAATGCCCGTGTACATTGGATGCTAAGTCAAAGTGCTCTCTGATGCTTTCCCCGGCCATAAATTATCCATAAGTGTTTCATTAGAGCAATTTCTTATGTAAAATTCTGAACATAAATTTTCAAAATAGAGAGCATGATCAATAAATTTTTAATAAAATTCATTAGTTTTTATTCTTCAAGAATTATTTAATTATTTTCACTTGCTACTAAAAGATGGAATTCAAAATTTAGTTTAATGGTAATTTTCATCAAAAAAATTTAGTATTATTATTGCTTACAAGAAAAATTAGATAATCTCTCTTTGAATGCTGGCACCATATTTACAATGATTTTAATGGTAAATTGAATGAAATGATAAATTTTAGTTATCATTTATGATATTAAAGCAATCTTATTAAGACTTAACAGTTTTAAAAAAAATGTGTAATTTCTAAGGAGTTTGGTCAAATTTAGTTTTGGATGGAATTCCTCTAAATTATTAACCTATTTGATATTTGCATCCCTCCTAATTATTTTATTTTAAAATTTGCCTTTATCAAATCTTGATTTGGCAAAGAAGATATTTTCTTTTAAATAATATATCTTATAGAGTAGGACCGTTTTAAATTGTGGAAGTAGAATAACTTAAATAAAAGTCTCATTTACACTGTAGTATTTAGCTGACCAGCCGAAGTAGGAGTAGTAGGACAGACAGTCAGCCAAATTTAATGATCAATCTCACCTTTAATTAATAATCTCCCACCTTTCTTTAATAAGAATTAACCACTTTTTAATTAAAAGATGTAAACCACCACTTCAAACCTTAAGAATAATAAAATCAGACAATAACACTAAAATAATATAAACGTCAAGATGGAATGCTTCGACTTCAATTCGCGAATACAGGTGAACAACACTTTGGATTATTCTTTTCTTACCCCTAATCGCAATTGATCTTACTCTATTAGTTAAAATATTAAGAGAATTAATAATTAAGTCCTGCATTTCTTACAATTTCGTGATATCCTTATTTGGTTTGATACAACATGAAAGGTGCAACTTTTTTTTTGAAGAATCCGTATTCTATTTAAAAGTGAAGTCAAAATGAGAAATACAAAAAATCATTTAAAAGAAACTAACTCAAAAGATTAATATTCTTTAAAACAACCATTTTTGCTTGATAATAAGATTGTTAAAAATAAGATAGTTAAAATTAATGATTAAATTAGTAAAATTATTTAAGTGATTTATTACGACATTTTTAGGTAAAAAAATCTGAAATACTAAATTAGCTTTTAGGATGAATGAATTAAAAAATTATATATAAATAAATAAAGACCAATTGCTTGCTTCTACTTCAGTAATCAACCATATTATACAAATTAATAGTTCTTATTAAAAAAATGGGGAAATTTATAATGAAAATAAATTCAGAAATTTTTTTCACTCATTCAGGTTTAACAATCATGAAGATTAAATATTTAATTTAAATGAGAATAATAATTTTGGGAGCTTTTAGTAATAAGTATATTATATAAGGTTTAAAAGAGTATTTTATTAGTCTTATAATGTCTTAATTAGCTGATGAATAAATAGTATCATTGTACATCCATGTCATAAATATATTGCTTATAGTTTTAAAACTTAATCAGGTTAAATTTGTTTTTCCTAAGACCCAAGGGTATAATATTTTTGCTCATCGTCTTTACTTCATAGTTTTAAGATTACTTAGCATGCTAAAATAATTAAAAGCTATTAAGTATAGATTATTGTTGAAATTAAACTAATTGCAAAAAATTAATCGCATTTAATTTTCGGATATTCTAAAATAAATTAAAAGTAAGTTGTATGAAATAATATTTGAGAAGGTATTTAAGGGTCAGGTTATTATCTTAGATTATGTGTCATAACTTTAAAATAAAAATATTTGGTGCTTTAGTGGATATCTTGATTAAACTACTGAGCTTTTGTCTCTTGCATCTACTTTATTTTTTTAACATCGATATTTTAGCAAACTCATACTTTTTCTTTTTTTGTGTGTCTAATACTGTCTTTAAAATATTTTTAAATTGGGACCTAAGGGATTTAATTATCTTAAGATACATTTAGATCCTCTAATTCCTCTAAGAATTCATTTTTCTTCTGTTCATTTTTCATCTTTTTTTGTCTTTATTATATAATAGAGAAAACTTTTTATTTTATAATATTTTTGATTATTGTGAAATAAAAGAGAGCAGAATTATAAAAAGGTTTTTAAGAGACAGTTGCAAAAATTAAAGAGCAATTACTTTATATTTATAACACTAAATTTTTTTCTTTCAGAATATTTAACTCAGTCACATAATTTTAAAAGTTTGTAATCTTTTCTCTATAAGAAAATGGTATTTTCAAAATTTATAAAATATATATCCTTAATATAGAATAAATTTAAGTATAAAAAGCAGCAAGCATTTAACACATTTTATATTCTTAAAATATAGTACTTAAGAAGTAAATGACAAGTTTGATATATCTAAATTCCTGAGCGTGAAAAATTAGAGCTGATAAAACACTTAATATATAAAAAGTTTGATTTAACAGTTCTCATTCAATTTAAGGCATATTTATAATATTTTAAAACAATTTTACCTATATAATCTTAATTTAATTAATAAATAAAATTATTGAACTCTTGCTTTTAGCTTATTAATGAGGGTTTTTAAAACTTTATAGACGACTTAAAATATGGAAATTGTTATAAAAGCTACCGTCCTAATTATGTTTACGTAAATAGCAATGAAGCTTATCAAAATAATTCCATCTGCAATTTACTTTTCTATCCCCTAGGGGTTTTTAAAACAGTCAACAAAATTACAAGATACACAACTATTTAAATTTTTAAAGTTCTTAAATTAAATTTTTTTATTTTTTTATCCTATGTCTTTTTGCAATTTATTTAGTAAATTACAATTGAAAATATTTGGAAGGCAGCTTCATTGAATATTTCCATGATTTTATCAGAGAGTGTTTTGAAGTAACTCAAATTATTAATGACCGTGATGAGATAGAGTAAGTTGCACACAGTTATAATCAAAAGCTAAATTATGCAATTTTGGGATAACGTTGTCAGAGTCACTGCAAATATTAACCTCCTTAAGAAAAAGGATAATGTCAGAATCTTCACTGGCGTAAATAATAAAAATTTATTTATTCCTAATTTATATTTAATATTTATCGTCACTATGTAAATGATAGGTAAATTAAATTATAATTAAATTTGGATTTCAAAGCCGCCAGTTTTATAATACGATGATTAGTGTTTTACACAAATAAAATAATGCCAGTGGCGAAGAATTGAAATGATTAATCGTTCTAATTTTTATTAACAAATACTCTTAACTAAAATTAATTCAGTAAATTGATATTTTCACAATTTTTTATCTCAGTTAATCAACAATAACTACAGCTTAGAAAAATAAAA
>JAJKFJ010022769.1:0-37258 GCA_027382625.1 Tetmemena sp. SeJ-2015 | reverse complement strand
GGCTACCCTTGCCCATCATTCCCCTCGCCTAAGACCTTTGCTGCTCATAATACTTTTCAGGTTAGCTGCCCATACTAACAATAATGCAGCTCCCTCAGAATGCAAGTGCACGTTCTCAGGAGTCAATTACAATCAAATGTAACATTGTGAAGTCAATTAAGCGCTTCCCTTGAGTTTTGGCCTAGTCTAAGTGAGCCCCATTTTAAATTGAGGGCGAGTATAATTTTCCTTCCCATCTACCATTGAAGGGACTAGCTTTGAATCCCCTCAACTGTAAAACTATCTGAAGAGTTTCTCCCCCAAAAGGGAGGTGGCTTAGAAAACGCTTTCAGTTCCATCAGCTTAGCTTTAGTAAGATTCCTATTGATCCTCCATTTCATTTTAATCTTAAAAATTTTTTAAAAAAATCTTTTTTAAAAACTAAATTTTTTTTTCACATGTTGTTTGGGTTTCCCCCCAACATTTACCATCCCAACTTGGCAGATTGGTTTTAATCAAGCAAGGGACTTCCACCTGAGACATTTAGATTTCAGAGGGTGGGTGAGTTTGGTTGAGGAGAGTTGCTGTTCCCCCTGTTAATTTCAATAACTGCACCTTCATCTCAAAAATAAAAAAAGTAGTTTGTCTGTTCAAAGCACCAGGAGCTGTGAAATTAAGTTGCAGTCCACTTTGGGGGTAGACTAGTTTGCTGCATCCCTGGCCTTGGACTAAGCTTTGATTTCTATAGGTTCGTAATAAAAAAAAACTGGGGGAAAAAAGATTATTTACCTTTAGCAAAAAAACATTTTAAGAAGCACTCATCATAAAACCTTAGCATTTAAGGGCCTTTTCCCCAGCTGTTTGCTATAAACTTAATACTACTAGCCCATTGCTTTCCTCATCTCATTTTCCTGCTAAACTATCTACTCATGAAAATAAATGAATAGAGTTGAGAAGTTCCTTAGCTCTGTCAGTTATTACCTTGAACAACTCTCCTCCTCTCAAAGTCTGCTGTCCTATCTAAGCACCTGCACTCCAAATGCAGACTATTATCAGAATGTTCTCAATCTCCATCTTCTACAGTAAACTTAGCAGTTTGCCTCCAGCTCCAGCCTCTCCATCGTCATCAGATCCCTCAGTCAGTCCTGTTTATTGAGTTAGTGGATCTAGCTAGTTCACTCTATAGGCTATGATCTTATTCTTGGCTGAGGGGAACTTAGAATGCAAGGCGTTGTTTACATCTGAGAGATAAGACTTCACAAATTGCACTTAATCTGAGTGAGATATGGCTGCTGAGATAGCCTAGAAATTGAGTTTCTTTTGGTTGAACATCTTGCCAAATGAGATGCTCTCAATGACTGCATTAAGCTCAGATTGGTGCTGCTACTCTTGATGCTCAATCATGTTATCGAAAAAAGGGGCTTTGATATTCTGTTATAGGAGTTACTACCGATTCCTAATGCCGAACTGTTGTTAGTCTAGAACTGCTATTGCTAATGCTCAGGTCTTACCCTCAGTTGGATTCTTTTCTTGATTCAGTTGATTGAGCCTCTCTCCAAAATCTCTACCTGCGCTCTGCTTTATCTCTTTTCTCCACCTCTCTTTTCCGATTAAAAGCAATTTAATATTTTTAAGATTGAGTTAGTGTCTTTCCTCTGATGAGCCTCATCAATCTCCTGACTGATTTCATCAAGCTGTTACTGATTTTATAATCCTCCTCTTCTCCAGAATCCATTTCAAACTTTTAATTTAAAAAAATTTTTAAATTTTTTTTCTTTAAATTAAAATTTTCATAATCCTCCCCCCCTTTTTTCCTGTTTTTGTTGAAGGTGATTTTAAAGGAAAATTTTTAGCCATTTAAAAACCAATGGGGGAGATTTTTAAAAATTGATGGGCTCATCAGAGGAAAGACACTAACTCAATCTTAAAAATATTAAATTGCTTTTAATCGGAAAAGAGAGGTGGAGAAAAGAGATAAAGCAGAGCGCAGGTAGAGATTTTGGAGAGGGGCTCAATCAACTGAATCAAGAAAAGAATCCAACTGAGGGTAAGACCTGAGCATTAGCAATAGCAGTTCTAGACTAACAACAGTTCGGCATTAGGAATCGGTAGTAACTCCTATAACAGAATATCAACAGTCCTTCTTTCGATAACATGATTGAGCATCAAGAGTAACAGCACCAATCTGAGCTGAATGCAGTCATTGAGAGCATCTCATTTGGCAAGATGTTCAACCAAAAGAAACTCAATTTCTAGGCTATCTCAGCAGCCATATCTCACTCAGATTAAGTGCAATTTGTGAAGTCTTATCTCTCAGATGTAAACAACGCCTTGCATTCTAAGTTCCCCTCAGCCAAGAATAAGATCATAGCCTATAGAGTGAACTAGCTAGATCCACTTAAATCAAAAACGGACTACTGAAGGGGTCGAAGAGATGGGGAGGCGGAGCTGGGGCAAACTCTAAGTTTACTTTAGAAGATGGAGATTGAGAACATTCTGATAATAGTCTGCATTTGGAGTGCAGGTGCTTAGATAGGACAGCAGACTTTGAGAGGAGGAGAGTTGTTCAAGGTAATAACTGACAGAGCTAAGGAACTTCTCAACTCTATTCATTTATTTTCAGGAAAATGGGAAGAGGAAAGCAAGGCTTAGTAGTTTTTTTAAAATCGATGGGAAAGGCCCCAAAGTAATTTTTCTTAAAAGGGAGTAATGCTTTCAAGACCTCAGCTATTAAATTATCTTCATATAATTTTCTATTACGAACCTATAGAAATCAAAGCTTAGTCCAAGGCCAGGGATGCAGCAAACTATGTCTACTCTCCAAAGTGGACTGCAACTTAATTTCACAGCTCCTGGTGCTTTGAACAGACAAACTACTGTGCTTTTTATTTGTAGCAGATGAAGGTGCAGTTAATGAACTTAACAGGGGAAACAGCAACTCTCCTCAACCAAACTCACCCACCCTCATTCAAGATCTAAATGTCTCAGGTGGTAGTCCCTTGCTTGACTAAAACCAATCTGCAAAGTTGGGAGTCGTAAATGTTGGGGGAACATAAACTAACAGTGATGAAATCTAAAAATTTAGTTAATTTGTTATTAATCGAGCAGCAGATCTTAAAGGGCTTTGCAGATGAATTGCTAGAAGATGACTTGTAGTCAGCTTAAAGTGAAGTGGAGGAGTCAATCAGGAATCTTACTAAAGCTAAACTTATGGAATTGAAAGCATTTTCTAAGCCACCTCCTTTGGTGGAGAAGACTCTTCAGATAGTTTTACAGTTGAGGGGATTCAAAGCTACACCCTTCAACTGGTAAACTGCTAAAGAGATCATATCTCGCCCTCAATTTAAGATGGAGCTTACACAGACAAGGCCAAAGACTCTCAAGGCTTTCGATGTTCTTAAAGCTCAACAACTCCTCAACTCTAAGGGAAGCGCTTAATTGACTTCACAATGTTACATTTGATTGTAATTGACTCCTGAGAACGTGCACTTGCATTCTGAGGGAGCTGCGTTGTTACTAGTGTGGGCAGCAAACCTAATAAAGTACTACGCAGCAGCAAAGGTCTTGGGAGAGGGAACAGATGGGCAAGGTTAGCCAGCTCTGCAGCAGCCACTTAACTTGAACGACATTTATTTTATATTCAGAGAATCTCAGCAAGGACGAAGATCATGGTCAAGAAAGACATTCAATGTAAGAATTACTTAATTAGTAACCATAATAGAGAAAAAGCAAGAAGACTTTGACACCAAAGTTTCTCCACTTGTCCATATCGATTCTTAAGTTAGTCCTCCTTAGCCTCAGAGTCAATTGTAGCTAAAATCTCTGCCCTTCCAACAAATAAACTAGCATATTTAATTTAGCCTGTGAGTGAAGGAGCCTAGAGTCAATTGTAGAAGCAGTAGAGCCGAGTTTAGTAAGCGCAGGTAATTTAGAAGTCTGGAACTATCGGTCACTTCCTCCCCAACAAGCAGATGGTGTTTAGTCTAGAGGGCAACTACTATAATCGATTCCTATAACTCATAAGATTTGATTATAGTTAGCTCCAGATAAGAAATCAAACCAAACACAAGAAGTGCCTCAGCTGGTTGACTTATCAGTAATAAAGAAGGGTGGTTTCAACCAAGTCACTAGCAAGAATAAGCAGGCTCAAATGCATGAGGAGAATATTATAAAGCAGGAGGAAGAGAGGATGATGAAGGAGCATGTCCAAGCCATGGTCAGTTAGGGAGTTTCTCCGCACCACAATAGCCTCAATTTAAACATGAACAACATGAACAGCAACCTTACCATGTAAGGAAACAGCAGTGCACTCAACAACAACAGCAACCTCACTAATTTCCAGTCAGCAGGCGCTAACAGCAACTTCTCAAAGATGAAGACGGGAGGTGGGGGACTACTCTAAAGGAAGAAAGAGTTGTCTTAACCTAGGTCTAATGGGAACTAGTCTCTCATCATAAAATTCAATTTACAATTGAGTATCAAGAAAGGGTAACACTCATCTGGAATGAATGAGGATTTGTATGGCGGTCAAGGGGCAACTTCAGTTATTCCAGGAGCAACTTTCGACAACAGATTCTCACACATGGAGGACAGTGACAATGTCACTAATTAAGATGGAACTAACACTTAGCCAGCAGAAGATATCCCAGGGAGAATGAAGATAAATTCAATTTTCCATTTTATAAGATCCATGAGGTGAGGGACTTGAGCAATGACGTGGATGAGATAATTGATAAGCTCAAGGGAATAGACTACGGTATCTAAGAGCTTGATGTATTGATTGAACTTGCCAGGACTCTCAAGCACAAGCGCATCACACTATTCCCAGACACCTCTAACATATTGATGAGCGAGAACTTCAATTAGATTCCTGATAAATGATAAATGATTAGAAATAAGTTAATAAATCATATTAAATTAAGAATAGCCTTAAGAGAGATCTGCTCTCCTTCATAAGGGAAAATATATAAATATCTATAGATTTTTATCTTATTCTCGTATAGTCCCATCAATCATATTTGTGGATGTTTCCTGATCTATCCATTAAAATAAGCTTTTAAAATTAAAAGGTGGTTGACGAGGATCTTCTGCGCAGTTTGTCTTTATCTCTTTATAATTTCTTAGTTGATATCTACCTGCCTCAAGTTAGGAATCATTTGCAATTAGTAAACCTAGTCCTTTGTAGAAACTACTTGAGCCTCTGTTTTATCTATAGATTTTAACTCAAATGTGTTGCTAGTAGTGTATTGAGGCCTCCAAGAAAATATTTAAAAAGAGTTGATCTCGCTGCCCTTTTGAAGTCCAGGCGAACTTATTGAAGCGTTGTTTAGAGTATTGGAATGATTTTTAGCCGCTACCTTCTCTCTTTGATTTTCGAATGATTTTGTTGGAGTCCCTTCCTCTCTCTTTCTTTCCGAACTCTTAACTTTATTTTCGATGAGCATGGGATTCGTGGAGCTAGGCATCACTAAGTTATTATTGGCTAAGTCCTTAAATACCTAGCTTCTTTGTATATCATTATTGAAATTGTTGACTATTTTAGAGCCACTATCTGGAGTCTAGCTCTACTTGTGGACGTTTATCTTATACGAATCTTTCATTCTCTTTTAAGTGTCTGTGGCTGATTTATGAGGCGACTCGTATATCTTATTTCTTTACTGCATGAGTAGAGAGCCCTCCTCATCTTGGTTGCTCTTAGGGGTACGGTCAAGGTCCTATCTCTCAGTTGAGATATCAAGCTACCTTTAATGCTGGAAAGATGCCATGCCCTCTCCATCTATCAGCTTCTGATTGATTCTGTGATTGAAAGTGCTTAGTAAATATATATATTAGGGAGAGTGCTGTGTTGTCTGATATCGTTTTCATAGTGAGAGCTTGATGAGACTTGATCCCTGCTCTTAGATTTTTTCCTCCTGTTTCTCTTGGCTTTCGAATGCGCTCTTGAAGAATCCTCTTGGTTGAATCTGTTGCTGTTCATGTTCTTGTGTCTGTTGGCTGGTGATTTCTTGCGTCTGTGTCTATTTCCTTCGTCGTCGTCTCCATCTCCCTCATAGTCCACCCTTTCAAATCGAGTGTCTAGTTAGTTTAATTTATCTTCTCTCTCACTGCTTGAGTTTTAGTGCAAGTTTAAGCCGCTTTTTAATGGTAACCTTGATGGACTCAGAGGCTAGTTCTTTCTCTTATGCTTTGAGAAAGATGAATTCTGCTGGTTTGATACAGGCTAGAAATAAATAAGTAAATTTTGGATTCTGAGTTTCTCCAATTCAAGTGCAGCAGTTATCACATTAAAATAAGAAGAAACATTCTTAGCTGTTTAGGCTTGCTGAAGCATTTACTTCTCTGGGCTACTCCTTAATGGACTCTTGAGCTTAGAACTCTTCTTCTAATAAGCCTTAGTTGGACTTCTAATGTTTGTTTACCTTATCTCTACGTTATTTTTTCTCTCTTCGTGAAGTGGGGATTTGATAGAAGACCTCTCATGACTCCTTTATTGCGACTTGTAGACCTTACTCTTATAAGTTTCCTAATTGATCATGGAGTCCTCAAGTCCCTCCCCATCCTCTTCTTTTTCTTGCTGTGACTTAGTCAAGAACGATATGTTTGAGTTAATTATCTCATCTTCTGGCTCATTTTGGTACTTCTTCATTTTATTCTTTGAAGCTATGATTTAGTTGTTGGAAGTATTATTGGACTCCTCTTGGTATACATTCCTTTCACTAATCGTTTTCTAACTCAGCACTTACTTAGTTGGAACTAACTTGGATGGTAACGTCTCAGAATACTTTTTGCTATTCTTGAAACTTGAAGAAGATTCGCTGAAACTCGAACTTTCTTCCTTCAACACAAACACTCCAATCTCACTTTCATGATTAATCAATTATACTAATAAATCATTTTATCTGAAGATTCTAGAGGATCTTATTGTTGCTCTTCTGAGAAGACTTCCTCGTGATGAAACTTATCCTCTAATTTGAGTTCTTCTGTTTAATGGAGGTGTTCAACTTTACTTTGTTGGAGACAGCTGAGTTTCCTTGAGAGGAGAGTTGGTGCTGTAAGCTGAACCTCTAGTTTTGCATGTTGCTAATTGACTACTTAGACGACTGAGAGTGAGTTGTGTGAATTTTAACTGGAGCAGTAGGAGGCAACACCACCTTTGCTCCTCCTCAGTTTATATTACTCGTAGCTGAAGTGCTCCGCCTGAAAACCACCCACCTCCTCAGGACTAATCAAGTTCTGCTAAAATTCCTTATGTGCTTCGAAGGTCTCCCTCAAATCTTCCCAGACCTATCTATTGTTCTTAGCTCTCTGGAGGAGAGGATCTATGTTATAGCAAATCTTCTAAAACTCTGTGAAAACTGGAATGAAGAACAAATAAAAATTGCATTCAAATGACCAGGAAGTTTATAAAGCCTACTTGAGTTTAAGCTATATTGATTGTCTTTCTATCGCATAAGTTTGAGATAGGTAGATTCATAGACCTCTCTAGATCACCCTAGTAGAAGAATTCTCTGAAGAGCAAATCAGTCCACCTCGAGCACACCTTCCACTCTCTGCAAGGGTTACTTATATCTGATAGATGCAAAGTCTAATCCCATTAAGAAAGACCTTATTTGAAACTATCTCTTCCTCAGAAATAAGTCTCTAGTTATTGCTAATCTCAGCATCAGGATCATAAGTAATCTTCTCGATAAGCCTCTACATTTACTGCATGTTAGAAGCGTGGTAGAACATGTCAGTTGCAAGAACCATTTTGATAATGATTTCTCTCACTCTATTCTAATCAGCCTAATTAAAACGCTTGAAGATGTTCAACTCATCTGATCTCAAAAGCAGAAAGGTTTGAGCTACGTGATGATTCTCAAGAACGCTCTAATCATTGTATAAGATAGCTATCTCATCCTTTGTTTGAACTAAAAAGTTGTTGTTGAAACCTGGATGATCATTATCATGAGATATAGCAGCGACAATAGCACCTATATGCTCTAGGGGTGTAATCTTTATCAGATCTTAAAGTTTTCCAGAGTAAAGAAAGTAATGAAGGCCTTATAAAACGTCTGCAGCATGCATTTTATTGTGATAGGCCACACTATTATAGGATTAAGTTATTCCTTATAAGAAACTTAGATAGACGAACTTTGAGATTCCATTTTCCTCAAGGAGATTAAATCTCTCAGCTATCTCGTATCCTAAGATTACAAGTTCTTTGCCAGAAGAGATCGCTCTTAGATTGAAGATATTGAAGTCAAAAGTATCTACGTTTTCCAAGCATTACTCTATTCCTCTGTTATACGAGTTCAAATATTTAGAGAGCTTAATTGGATCTACTACGAATTCCCTATTAAAATTTGGTGCAATACTGCTTCTTCGAGAGTTCAAAGTTCTGCTATTGTTCATGTTTGAAGAGACCATCTTCTTTTGAATATCAGAGTAGTACTGCTACTCATCATCAACCTCAGACAAGATGGGTTTGAGATGATGGTCGTCTCCCCCTCTTGGAGATAATTCATTCAAGTTAATATTTTTCATAAGCTCATGTACATTTGACATTTTAGGCCTGAGTAATCCACCTCCCATTTCCTCCCTGTCACCAATTCTTTTTCCAGCCTTGAGCAACCTCTCATTCTAATAAACTAGACTTCTCTAGTTTTCTATGCATTCTTTGAGAGTCTTGAGTATGCTTTCCATTTGATAGTAGATGTCTCTCTCAGTGGAGGGAATGAGTTTTCTAAACTCTTTTAGCTTTGAATAGACTCTCTATAGTGGCTTCTCATCCTTCTTTTCGCTGATTTAGTAAAAGCCTTAATCAAATATAAGGAAATAATTTTGAAATGACCTTAAGATTCTAGATCGTTCTTTTCTCTCTGCTTCTTTCTTTTTTCTTTGCAGTTTTTCCATCTTTTCTGGAGTTCATTACACTTGCAAGAGGTATAGTAAAAGATGAGCAGCTGATTCACTCCCAATATGAAAGTACCGAAAGGTGAAAACTTTGAAAATTAGTATACATCTATACTTATAAAGTCTAAGTCTGTTTCATCAGTTGTCTCGTATGAATTAGAAGTAGATTCTGCGGACTCAGTTGAAGACGTATTTCCCTCTAATTGCTCGTCATAAGCACTGGTAAGGCTAGCCAGAATTATAATGCTCACTATGATTAAAAATAATGATCGAAGCTATCATTACTATAACAAGTGAAGTATTCATTTATAATTATCATTCAGAGGGCTATTAATTTTAAAGCCTATTTTAAATATATCCTACTTTCATTTTAGGTGTTACTAGCGATTGAAAATTAATTTTCATATGCTTTTGTATTATTTTATAGAACCATTTTTATTTTTAGTGATCATAAATTTAATTTATTAAATCTTTAATACATTTGAATTGGTTAGTATCACCAATTTATACAAGTTTATTTTAATTTCTTGTTTCCATTGACTTTGAAGAAGTTTTGTCAAAAGCAGTAGAGCTATAAGCAGAACTCAACAAGTAAACAAAGCATTCAAACTTTAAAGAAACAAATAAATGTTTGTTGTTGGTTTAGTATGATTTGTTGAATGAGATTGAAAGTGATGAAGCTACCGAAGGCGTGGAAATTATCTTTGACGAGGATGAAACTCACGCACACGAATACAAGCATCACCACCAAATAGAGGAGCGATAGAAATATTGAAGTACTCTGGTAGATTAAGCCAATTAGGATCTTAGCCAACTATTTTCTTCACCCTTGAATTTATCTACGCATACAAGTTAGTAACTGTCTTATTTATAAGGGAATATATATTTTTTAGAAGATCCATTTTTATAAAACCAGGTTTTACCACTTTAATAATGGCTATATTATTACAAAGAAATTAGCAGGAAGCCATTCAGTTACTTACTTTTTCTTAAAGTCTTCTTTTTTAAACTCCAGATAAATTTATACATAAATAATAGGGCTTATAGAACACGTTAGTCTTGCTTATTTTATCTCCTTCTGTGCGTTCATTCGTGTCAAGTGCGTCGAATCCCTTATCACAAAAATAATTGCAAATATAAAATAAGTATAATGAGTTATTTCTGTGAATAGAGGAGTTAGTAATAGTTCTTTGCATTTTCTTATAATCCAAATTGAAATATTTTATTATTTCTAGGAATATTAACAGCACATCCAGGATAATTCTAAAGCATTAATCACAAAATGCCTATTAAATAAAATCCTTTCATCTCAAATGCTCTATTTCACATTAAACCTCATCCATCTTAAAAGATTTAATGATTACAAAATAATAGCATTTCAGGAGTTGGTTTCAACACGCTCGAAATCAGCATCAAGAGCATTCATAGCCGTCTCACTTTTATTATACTGGTGGCCTCCTATATAATTTGAAAATAAGATCTAAGTTTGGATTAAGATTTCTATTTGCATCTTAAGTATTTCTTCTATCTTTAAATTGATGATCCTAGATATGTATAAACCCAAGGCTGCTATCTACTTGATAGATGTTGATCTCCTTGCTGCTCAAATTATTGAATCCGTGATTGAGGTTCTAGATTGAGTTCATGACAGCTGAGGAGTTGGAGTTGAGAATCAGGTTACTGTATCTATCATTCACACCTGCAGCTGCTGATTGGCTTGAAGTGAAGTTGTTATTGAGAGCTTGCATCTGTGACATCATTAAGTACTCCTTCGCCTAAATATGTCCTTGTTCTGCTGCCTGCTTTATCAAAGCAAAGCCTGGGTTTTGGTCTTTAGGGTTCTGATATTTCTAAATGAATTCAAGGAAGGGCATCCTCAAATATAATTATCATAGCATAGATGAGCCATCAAGGCTCGCAGCTTGCTTGCTCTCTTCAATAACACTAATCTTGCTCTCCTCCAGTATAAGTAGTCCTAAGTTGAAAGTAGCATCCTAATTTTTAGTATTTTATTTCATAGCAAGTTCGTAGAATTATCTGGCCTTATCTTTGTCTCTGTTTATAACTCCACCACCTAGTCCACTCTCAAATACCAAACCTAGACAATTACTCGCTTCACTATCTCCCATTTAAGAAGCCTTTTCATACAGATCAATTGACAAAATATTAATATGAAAAATCAATTGACTTAATCTTGTTTTAGGTGTCCAAAGTCATGTCGTAGGGTGTCACTAAATCCTCATCTATGATCTTCAAAGTGAAAATGTGAATTATTATAGATAGTGTTTGCATAGTATAGATGCCCCAACTTTGTCAAAGCCTTTGCATATCCTGCATCCGCAGATTTCTGATAGTATTTTCTTGCAAGTTGTGGGTTCTTGTCCACTGAGAGTCCTTCTTCGTAGAGCTTAGCTAGAAGGTAATTCGCTTCATAGTTATTCTCATCATTTATTAGAGCTTTTCTTAGAGACTATGCGCACAAGAAGTAAAGCTCAAAGGAATCCATTTCGTCTAAATGCTGTCCACTTTCAGCTATCTTGAAATAGAAAGCATAGTATTTAATTTAATAGAGGAAGGCAAGATTAACAGTAGCCTAGCTGTATCCCAACAAGGAGCTCTGTTCATAGAGCTTTATGGCCTGTTTATAATCTTAAAGACAACCTCCAATGCCTTGCTCAAAGCAGATGGCTAAATTATTCAAAGCCCTATCGCACAAGCCTGAGGTGCTTGCCTATCTGAAGTATTTAACTGCTTTATCAAAGTCTTGAGTAAAGTTGAAGTGATACGATCCAAGATAGTTTAAAGCTAATTCGTCTCCTAAATGAGCAGCCCTCTAATAAAACTCAACTGCCTTTCTAATATCCTTGTCTACGAGTAGAACGAATCTAGGGATCTTATCTCCCTCAAGTAGCCCTCCTTTCTCGTAGATAAAGCCAATCTCTCTTAAAGCCTCTTTTTGATTCTCTTGAGCAGCTGATTGAAACATCTCAAAAGCCTTGTTGGCATCAGCCTTGCCCTAGTTCAAACTTAGATTTCCACCTTGCTGATAAAATTTACCTAATCTGTATTATGCTGATGACTCTCCCAGCTCTGCTGCTTTCTCATAATAAGATATTGCCTTCGGGAGATCTATCTTAACTCCAGTCCCTTCCTCATATAGCTTCCCTAGTGAATATATGGCCCTAGGTTCTCCAAGATTTGCACTCCTCTCATACCAAACTAATGCTACCTCAGTGTTTGGCTCAATGCCATGTCCATGAAGCAAGCAGTGAGCCTCTAGACAATACTCTTATCCTTTATTGAACCTCGTGTTAGGGCTTTTAATATCATCACTGAGTGCTCTATTCAATCCCATATTCCCTTTTGCGTTTTGACTGGAAGCATTCATACCTCCAAATTAAAATTAAGCTGATGAGAATCTATCCTGCGATGAGCTGTTTTAATTCTAGATTCTCCTGTTAGTTTTCTTGCCTGCAGCGTTCTCAATCAGGTCTATCTTTTGCGCTAACTCCAACTGCTGTGAATCAGCTTCATCTTACTTAATTAGAACTATATCATATTACTATGTTACTTCTAAGATTGGATAACTGCTTGCTGAACCAAGAATTGCTGAAGCTTCCCTTCAAATTCTAAAATTTTGGCTTGCAGTTTCTTTTCATGGGAAGTGGAGAGTCTATCTCTGAGACCGGCTGCTAAGACTTCAGAACCTAGACCCCCAACTCCACTACCACCTATTTCATCTTTCATATCCTCAAGAGCCTCTGCATCGTACTGCATTTAAAGTAGGCTTTAAGAGTTGTGGACTAGTCCCAAAGAGTCAATTAGTCTAGTGTAATTGGCCAAACTATTCTATAAAATATTCATCTTCTGTCTTATTTCGCTACCTTTCGTCCTAAAATATTTATCAAAAATTAATGCCAGACAATATTGAAATAATTTTTAATTGAATAAATTTAATTCATTTAGTTTCATTTTATTAAATTGAGAATAACTTACTTTTTCCTGAGGGCATTAATTCCTCTAAAATCATCAATATAATGACTCAAATCTTTCAAGTTATCCTTCACTTCGTCTATTATTCTCAGATAAGGTGGATTGGAATCTATTTGGGGGTTTTAATTGGAACACCTCTGCAAAGCCTTCACCAACTGTTGAAGCTTTGACTATAGTGCTCCAGTTTATTTTTCATTGGGCATGTACAGATTGAGAGACTCTATTATAGTCTCAGCCTGCTGTATTGTTAGCTTTGTGTTAGTTCCCACCTATATCAAATTCATATATTTCTTAAAGTATTGCTTTGGAGAATAAGTTTATACTTTTTAAATGAAGATAGATAGCAAGCAAGAAATGAAGAGGTAGTTTCAGAAGTAAGAAATTAAGATTCGGTTGGGTTTACTTACTTAGTTGCTCATTATTTTAAACTTATTTGATTTATTTAATTTTGAATTCTTTGAGCTAGATTAAGCAAATTAATGTTACAATATCCAAAATGAAATTGAAGCAGTAGACTGTTATGGGGGACAGACGCCAGAGTTCTCAAGCCTCCACAGTGGATCCCTTTGGCAGGACTATAATCTACGAAGAAGTGCGCAATAATAATGAAATATTTTACAAGACAATAAAGTCTTCAAACAAGGCTGCTCATTCGCTAATCTCTGAGGGCACTGGAAGCAAATCCTACTTGCCGACTTAGGATCTGAATAACCACATAAACCGTTTGATAGATTAGCAAAAGTAACTAAAACGAGAATCCTTAAGGACTCAGTAGTCGGTGCATAACCAACTTGATGGCCAAAGATTTCAAGCCAGGCACGCTGCTTACATGGAGCAAAGGAGCTAAACTGGAGATAAGACGAGGAACAATTTGCAATAACAAATGCAGTAATCCTATTTCAGAACTTAAAACTAGAGCACCAATTCATTTGCCACTATGGTCAATAGGAAAAACAAGAAGGAAAGAAATAAGAAAAGGAGGGTATGCTTTCGAAGAAAAGACTGACCAGAGAAATTACAGACAACAGCTCTTGATGAAATACAAGCTGTCTGATTTTTCTCAAAATATCCATATACAGAAGTAAACTGATACCTTGTAGGGGTTTAACAATACCTAAATTTACAATGATCAGCAAAAGTTATAATCTATAAGTCTTTTTTTTAAAGAGCCTGAATAAAACCCATGTTAATTTTTCAAAAGTCTAGGAATTCTTTTCTGCAGGCTGATGCGACTCTAACCATTGGAGAGATTAACTTATTTTTAAATTAAGTCTAGCATTTTCAATAGGATGGGTGATGCATCTTAATTCTCAAGACTTTCTCTTAAAAAAAAGTTCTTGTTTTTTATTTCTATTTTGGAGGTACCTTCACTTCAGAATAGCAGACAAGATAAAGCTAGAAGCTTAAAGACCTCAAATAAAAGTTTAAAATAAAACCTAAGATCTAAATTCGCCACTACTAGTAGCATAAAACAGAGAGATGAAAAGATTCTGGAGAGTTGTCTTTAAGATAGTGTTGAGAGGTTGAATAAAGAGCTAAGGGAGAATAAACCACCTCCCCTTCTTCTTAAATGAGGAGAGAAACCAAAGTCAAAACAACCACTAAATGAATAGAACTCAAGATTATGGGAGAGGTTATAAATTTATAGATGACGACTAGAGCGTCATCTATCAGCCACAAAGTAGTTGGTAATAGACTTAATTTCAGGGAATCCAGAAATAAGATTTGCAGAAGTTGAAAAGAATTATTCGAGATATTTAAGTAAGGATGTTCAATTTAATTGCTCTATAGAACGAAGAATAATGGACAATAGCAGAACAAGAATAAAGCAGAAAACTTTCAAATTTTTATTTAGAAATGAGTGAAGCTTAAAAATTAGTACAATTCATTGGAATATTTCATCATACCCATTGTAGATCCATTAAAGACAGCTTGAGAAATGGATAAGTAGGAGGAAAATAAATTAACTGCTCGCAAATTAAAGTCCACACATTACAAATAAAAGTCTCTTTTAATTTAAAACTTTAATTTTAGCCCATAATCAAGAAGAGAGAGCAGATGCTAGGATTTGAATAGCGGAAAGGAATTTTCAGTAGATAAGGATAAGATCAGAAGAGGTTATAATTACATAGAGTAGATATTTGATCTCTGGGCTTCAGACTTGAAAGAAAAATCTATTTTTGATAATTTGAACACATAGGAATAGAATTAAGGACTCATTAAAATGAGTTTCTAAAACAGAAATTAAAATCCAAATAACATAAAAATAATATCGTAGATTCCACTCCCCAATCTCATTAAGAACTGTCTATAGATAGGAATAGTCCCAGACCATAAAACCTTTGAAAGGCTGCTCAGTTATACTTAATTCAATTTATTTTGTTGCTTAGATATTCTTTAGCCTCAGAATAGGAAAATTACAATTCTACTTCTGGTATTAGCTTAGTTCAATTATTTTTATTGAATCTCCCACACTAAGCAAGAGAAATCTAGCTATTCAGAATCAAAGTTATAAGATAATAACTAAAGCAGAGTTTCTCTCTTTGTTCAAAGAAGGCTCCAAGATTGACATCATTTTATAAGTTATCCTGGACGAAGTAAATCTTATTAAAGCACAGAAGAGAAATCGAGAAGAATATGCTGCTCTTAAAGCAAACTAGAAGAATAAGGAATCAGCCTATTCAGAACTAATTAAATTTTAAAATTTGAAATTGCACTTCTGAGACCTAGTTAGTATGCTGATGATACGTCAGGAAATTAAATAAGCTAGACACTTGGGAAATCTATCCTGAAGAATCTATAAATATCCTCTACTAACAATTAAAATAATGGGAGATAGAAGAGCGACTCTCCATAGAGGAGGCAAACGATTGGAGAGCTAAGTTCAGTAATTACCAACAAACTGAGTGAAGTAGCATTTTTAGCCAACAAAAACTCAAACGCATTAGATTTTATGTTCATTGCAGTATTTGGCTGAACAACAGTCCGAAGATGAGAATGCAGATCACAACGACAAGAAAACACCTTCTTAAACTTCAAGTCCTAAGAGAGTGAACAACTTAGTAAAACTGATAAGAAGACTCTCTATAAAAAATGAGTTCTAAATCTCCTAATCCAGAAAAGGTTCAATTATTACTCCTGAGAAGTCAAATATGCTCAACCTAGAAGATAGTCCTCGAGGCAAAAAGATAGAGGAAAATACAAAGCAGCAAAGAAAAGTCAGTCCTCAAAAAGAGTATTTAAGGAGAAGGACTTTAGTTAAGTAAGAGATTTTGGAGTAAAGTTTAATTGAAAACGAAGAAGATGATGAAGCTATTTAGGCTAGGAAAGAAAGTGAATTTGCAGAGAGACTTAAGATGGCGAATAAGTATCATTACGAAAGAGAGAGAATGAGAAGGGAAGTCAGATCTGTAAGAAAGAGATCATCTACTAGCAAGTTTCAAATTCGTATTTTTAGTAGTAACAGATTTGGTAACTTTAAATCAAGCAGCACTTGAACTCAAAAAGTACGAAAAGATCGATGGATTTACTGCAGAGCAGCTTTTAAAGCGCAGATAAGTATGCTTACACATAATTTTTAAAGTACAAAGCAAATTTAGCTAAACCTTAGATAAGTTGAGAATCACTCTTAATGTTTTACTCTTTTCTATTAGAATGAAATATGGATCGGAGTGCAAAGATGTTATGCTCACTATGGCAAGGTCATAATACAGATCGGTAAGAATAACATAAAAAGTATTTAGAAAATAACTTAATTTCAAATATGTTAATTTTTATACTTCAGAATTAATTGTTTTCCAAAATAAAAATTGTCGAATTCGAATGTCATGCGATGTTGGAGTTAACTTGTTTTTGTATTTCAAGATTGATTTAATAGAACATAAGTTTCAGAATTATGAAGTAGGATATTTTAAATTATAAATTGATGAGCGGTTGATCCACTCAAACTATAAATTTTATCAAGAGAAACATCAGGAGTTCTTAGAAATAGAAAGAAAATAATCAATGAGCTAAGGAAATAGTTAGAATAATACTTTAATTTTCAATAGACTCTAAAATGCTTAAGATCTTATTATTGCATGTGAAACTAAAGGCCTTGATTAGGAAAAGATGTCTCTTAGATTAATACTACGCAATTTTGAGGATCTATTAATTACCTATCAACTTTATACAATGAAATAATGGGGATATTTAGAAGCTGAAGTTCCGCATATTCACCAAGCTGCATTAGCTATCAGAAACTTAATATTTTGCATACTTTCTTAATAATTTTAAACTCAAAGACTAACTTTATAAAGTAGGACTGATGTTTGAAATTATAGAGAGTTGGTGGAGTGGCCTTGATCCCCTAAAACTGCAGATTTTATCAAGAGAAACAATCTAAGAGTTCCTCAGATAGAAGAAAATAATCAATGATTCCAAGGAACTAGTAAAAATCTCTCATTATTTTAAACTAGACTCTATTCTAAGATCTTATTTTGCATCAGGTGCAAACATTTAAAATGGGCCGATTAGGAAAAGTATGTTTATGAGAATAATGAGCTGCGCTATTTTGAGAGGAGTCTTAATGAATCTATCAAGCTTTATGACTGAGACTAATGGGATATAAAAGCAGATGATACCTCGCTATCAATCAAGCTGCAGCAGCTTCAATCTATATTTTTCTTCAAAGACTAACTTTAGTAAAGGGGATAAAAGCAAAATCAAAAATTGGTATTTACCACAATGGCAAACTACAGAATGAAGGACTGAGTCAAACCTGTGCTCATATAGTAAATGATCTCTAGTACTTAGATAAAATAAAGCCAAAAATCTAAGATAAGTTACATATTTCATCATAAGAAGAGTAAATGATAATGACCAGGGTATGATAGAGAGAAATTAGTCGCAGCTAAAGATATCAGACTTTTTAGAGTAAGATCATTTCTTGTTTCTCAGTATTTTTATTAGTGCTAAGAAAAAGGTAGAGAAGGACATGCAGGAATTGAAGAAGCTGAATCGAGGATTGAAAATTGACAAATCCAAGAAGACCGAGGAAAGTGTTCAAGTTTAAAATAAGGAGCATAACTTGGAACTGATTAGAATGGAGTTAGAGGGCACAGGGAAGTAGTCCCTGACTGAAGTTAGCATGTTTGACGATAATCTCGACAACATTAATTTGTTAACTTATCTAATCGGGGTCTTGAAGAGCCCTAGATGAGAGATTAGAACTCTATCGATAAACATCAAAGATCTGAAGATAATGAAGACCAGTTCTTGTACTGTGATATATAGCAATCTTAGAAAAATGAGTAAGCATTTATCTACCACGGTTTGATTCTCACTGTAGAAATCCGACTTTTGATAGTCCAAGGAGTTCAGTACTGGATGAAGTTTGCAACGAGGAGGGGTTGTCTTTCTCTCCAGGAATGTTACAAAAGATGTAAATCAATTATATTTCATAAAACATTTGTTCAGACGAGAGGGCTAGCAGAACCAGAAGAAAGTTTTGGAACCTCACATCTAACTTATCTTGCAGAGGAGGGCCAGTAAAAACGACTTTCCTTTTTCTAGTACTTTTCAATCTTCATCTCCAGGCCGTAAAAATATTTCCAAAGTTGGTCTTTAAGAAAAAAGACTCTCTCTCATCGAAAGACAAAATCTTAGGCTTTTGGTTATTTATCAATTATTTATATGAATATAAATGACTATACATATAATTATTGCTTTATCAATAATAAAAACCTGCTTAATGATGAAAGTGTGATGGAAAATATAGAAGAACTGAAACTTGCTAAAGAAACTATCTAGAGAGCCAAGCATTTATAGATTTGAAATAAGCAGATATAGAGCACTTTATGTTTAGCTTAGCATACAAAATCTTCATTGAATTGATTGATATATCAAGATTTTACATTTTTAACAAAAAAATATTTAAATTACTTCTTTAAAATGAACATAGATCATTTAAATAATTTAAAGTTCTGTCTGCCGCTCATTTAAAATGACTAAATTTGTAATTAAATATCGAATAACTTACTAAAACTCAAAAATTGAATTCACTCTCTGTTCTTCATTACAAAATAAATTTTGAGATATCTAGAACCTGAAAATTTTAACCACAAATTATAGCTAAGCAATAAATTGTAAATTATTTTTGTGGAGCATGATTTTGAATAATTGAATGAGTGGGTGAATGATTTAGGAATTGGATGGGTTTAATACTTAAGTTTGGTTCATAATTTGACCTATAATTATTTAAACAGATAGCAAAAACAAAAACAAGATGGAGTGGAACGAAGTTAAGCAAAAGCCCAAGAAGCAGAAGAAGCAGACCTCAAACGACAACGACGGCTTCTATGGAGGAGCTTCAGGCAACCATCTCAGAGCTGGACCAGTCAAGACTGCCTCTCACACTGTTTCGCACACTGCCTCTAACAATCAGGCCAGTGCTATTGCAGACTATGATTACTTGAGAGATGATGATGAGGAGATCAAGTACGAGAAGATCACCCTAGACTGCGCAAAGGCCGTTCAGAAGGCCAGACTAGAGAAGGAGATGACTCAGGCTCAACTCGCCAAGGCCATCAACGAGAAGACTGGACTAGTGGTTGAAATTGAGTCAGCAGAGGCACCCTACAACCCAGATGTCATTAACAGGATCGAGAAGGTGCTGGGAGTCAAGATCCCAAGAGGCAGAGGCGGAAAGAAGAGAAGACCCAAGCCAGCTCAGTTCTGAGTCATGACTTCGGAATGCAATATACCTGTATATTCTAATAAAGAGTGGGACGCTTTCTTATGATCTAGGGGGTTTCTTGGTGAGTGACTCTGCGGAGGAGGAATTCCTTAAGAACTCCTTAAGATTTGTAATTATTTTCGCAACCATTATATCTTTGCACTTTTCCTTATTTGTTGTGGGAGGGATTATGAAAGTGAATTACAAATATATCCAATTATTTTTTGTGCATATCAGGACTGTTGATGAGACCCGAACAAGGGCCATAGAAAGCATGATACATTCTATTCCTCTATAAGAAATGAATTTTTTAAAAGAGATAGTCTTACTGTTTTCAAATACTATCCAAGAAAAGGAAATAGAAAATAAAAATATCATTTTTCAGTATTCTCTTATATACTTTTTAATTGAGTAATATATTCATGTTCTGATGGAATCTCTGGTCTTTGATTTTTTCGCTCATGATTTCAAAGAACTCATCGAAAGTTATTCCTCTCTCCCTGATTCCCTTAATCTGCATGGCTGTCTACTTTGGGTTATTGCAGCCACACATGATGTTCTAACAATCAATTCCCTTGTTCTCCATTTTAACTCCTAGGAAGTTATTCACTTACACTGAAGTTATCTTACCTCTGTACTGTTAAGGCCCCGAGTTATTCAAATCGTCTTAATTAGCGATATTCTTCCCGATGAAGGGATCATTAACTTAGTCTAGGTCTCTGAACTCACCATCCCTCATTTAAAGCATCATGCCTCTATCAGTATCTCTCGGCAGTCTTTAGAGATCACTCTTATTAAAGAAGGGAAAGAGTTGCAGCTTGCTAATCTTCACTTCATTGGGTCTGTCGTTCTCGTCTCTCAAACTTTGAAACACTTATCTGATGTTTATCACATCCTGTTGACTTATCTCGTTGCTAAATCCATACTTAAACATATACTATAAGTTATTTACCTTATATAGGGAGTGGCATCAAAGCCCTGCAAGTCAGCATTTTACTTCATAATGCCATTCTAGCCTTGGCTGCTGCTGGAGCTGTGGCTGTGTTAATGATGTGTGGAGGGCGATAGTGGTTAATTGCTATAGTTGGGTTGTTGCGAGTCTGTGTTGCCCATTTTAAGTTTGGAAGTTGATGAATTATTAATATCTAACGAGTACTTCTTCTTCTTTGATTATAATAGTTTTAAATTTAAATTCACTTGTTATTCTCCTCCTTTTCAAAAATGGACATAATCTAACTCAGATTTGGCGACCTAGGGGAACTTATTGAACTCTAAGATAAAGTCAAGCTTTCAGACAAGTAAGAGATAGATTGAAGCTTCAAGAATGATAATTTAGATTTCAAAAGATATATGAGGTGGCGGCTAAAGAACTGGGAATAGCGAAAGAAAATCTAGTGATTCTAGATGAGAAGGGAGTGGACTATGCCACATGTCACCCTGAGGAACTTATCTCCTCCAAGTTAAAGTCCTCTCAAGAATAGGCAGCTGTAAGAATGGAAAGTGAATTTGATTGAACTTATAGGTGATATACTTGTACGATGAGACGAGGGACTCTGCGATAACTAAGTATTTCGAGGAAGAGAATATTAAGCAGGCTAACCTGAATAACATAAGTATGCCTCCTTCCTTTATTCTTCCTCCTTAATCTTCACAAAATTTAAATTACCTGTAGCGATTAGCAATTGCCTGATAGAAGCCGATATTGAGGAGACCTACAACTTCAAGCCTATCTTCGCAGCTGCCTCTTTGATAGGCAACGTTGACCTCACCTCAATTCAAAACTTTGAGCAGTAATTCTTCAACGACTACAATATGATAAAGAGAGCGTATAAGAAGTTCAAGTTCAATTGCAACTAAGGGTATAAGGCTCTGAAGAGTATAGATCAACAGACAATCGCATTTGACATGATCAAGAAATCAGTGAAGAACACCTACGATTAGATGTACTTCCTCAAGCAGCAACTCAGGAGTGGCTTTCAAAAGACCTACCAGGCTAATGTCGAGATTTTGAAAAGCTATAGGGAATCTCTTGAGGACATCAAAAAGTATGAACTGCACCCTGTGTTGCAGAGAGATGGGAAGAGATACCTCTCGGATGTTTACTATGATGAGGTGTAGATGAATAAGTGGAGGGACACTTGTGCCAAGAGCAATGAAAGCTTGAAGTTTAAAATTGATAAGGTTGATAGAGAGTTCTCCACAGTTAGAGAAAGATTGAACCTGTCAGAAAATTTACATCGCATTAGTAGTATTTGAAAATAGAAATGCTGATTAGCAATTCGATGAGATAAGATAAAGAGAGTTGAGAAAATCCCTAGACACTCTCATTTAAGAAGTGGATCCGTTGATGCTTAGCATAATCACAACAGTGTTTGAAGATCTGAAAGAAATGCATGACCACTTTAATAAGATCTGCTCACCTGATCCCTCAAGAGAGAGCATCAGAGCTGCTCAGGTTTATCTCTCAGGGATTGATCAGTTTAGAAGGAAAATCAAAGAGCACTCTGACTTAAGTCTGAGGATGGAGGAGCACACCAAAACTTTGGACCGAGTGCTTGATAGTATCACAAACTTGAAATAAAAGAACGCCACCTAGATTTTGAAGGTGTGTTAGAAGGATAAATCTCAGAGAGCAGAGCTCAAGAAAGTCTGGGCTTACCTTTTGAATTACTGAAAAACTTGTTTGACAATTGACAAGAGTTGAGAAAGACTTTTCTTACTTGAAACAGCCATCTGAATTGCCAAGAGTTTACGAGAGAAGCATAGTTGAGGTTCAGAGGCGAAGAAGATTTAGGAAGTTGGTTGAAGGATGAAGTTGCGCGAATCTGTTTTTTTTATTCTGTTTTAATTTAATCCAGAAATTTATTATGAAAGAGAAGGAGTTCAGAGTGATGTACAAGAACGAAGTGCAGTAAAAAGAAGCCTACTGACTTCCTCCCCGTAGTTGGACGACCAAATCCCCATCCTTAAGATCGAAGGGAGGAAATAATTGTTTCTTTGTGATATAACGATATCAATCTACCTGAGATAGAGGATTTGACGCTGAGTGAGTTCGACGACTTCTTCAACTTGCTAGGAGACAACAATAAAGGCCTGCCTAATTCAAGTGAACTGTAAACGAGGATATATTTAACTTTGAATATATGTGTATTTTGCGAGTAAACGAAGTACAATAGCCTGGTGAAGGAAATGGGTCTGCTGAAGGAGGAGCACAAGTCCAACATCAAAGACCTCAATGAGAAGATAGACATGCAGGAGTCCTCCCTCCAGATGAAAAACTCAGTCGTCAAGGAGTATTACTAAGTAATAAATTTTTTTAGTTTATAAGTGGCCATATATAAATAAAAATTAATTGTATTATAGCAATACATGAACAAGCTAACTCTAAAGGAGAGAGACATAATGAAGATAAGGGAGGAGCTGGAGAAGATGCAAAAGACATTGAAGGACTCTGCCCTACAGCACTCTCAGACTCAGAGACTGGCAGAGGACTGCCTAGCCCGCAAGACTAAGGAGTTTGATGCACTTGCCAGGACTAAGAACTGTAAGGGCTGCATGATCTGCACCGAAGACATCAAGGACAAGGCTGATGCCTCCCTCATCAAGCAACTCAACGACACTCTCGTAGAGAAGAGCTCACGAATCAATTCTCATATTATATTGACATTTATTTCCTTGGAGGAGCAGGTCAGGAAGTCAGCAGCATTGATGAACTAAGTATGCCAGCACAACTTCTCCTTCTTGAGGCAGAAGACGCAGGACTTCTACAAAGCCCAGGATAAGACCAAACAGCACTACGAGAGCAGACTCATGGAGCTAGAGGAACAATTAGGCCTGGAGAAGAAGAGATCCAATTTAATTAATTAGTGTATCATTAGAGATGCGAGGACGTGATAAAGTCCAGAGTGGCTTTGCTGGAGGAGAAATACCTCAAGGCGCAGACGAAGGAGAGCGAGCTCAACAAGAAGATCAAGGAACTCAACTTCCAACTGCAGAACCAGGAAAAGGAGATCAAGTCATAGATCACCAAGATCAAGGAGTACCAGAACCAGATCCAGAAGCTGCAGACTGAGTCCATCAGAGCTACTCAGGATAAGAATCTAGCTGAAGAGGCATCGTATTAAAGTTTTATTGATTGTTTAATTCGAAGAAATATGAGAAGCAACTCATGGACGAGAGCTAGAAAGTGCTTGAGCTATAGAAGAAGCTGCTACAAGAGAGGAGCCAACAGCAGGACATCCAGAAGCAACATCAGGATTCTGAGAAGAAGGTATCTTAGTTCAAGGAGCAGTATGAAGAGCAGCTTCAGGAGAAACTCGCTTAAATCAAGAAGCTCACCACTCAAAGAGATGAGTTACAGCTGAAGTTCCAGGAAGCCAATGAAGAGAGTGCAAGGTTGGATGATAAATTCAAGAAGGAGCAGCAGACACTGACAAAGCAACTCAAAGAGTTGAGGGAGAACTACGAAAGGGAGATCAGGGAGAAGAACGAGAAGATCCTTTACCTCAACAACACCATCAACGAGCAGCTAGACAAGTAGAGCGACCAGTCCAAGTTATCGGCTGTCAGCTCCGATCTCTACGAACGGCAGAAGAAAGACTTGGCTGTGAAGATGAAAGACTTGCAAGAGGTAACAAGTCTGCTCTCCAAGAAGACGGCTGAGAACTTAAGTGTAAAGTAGGAGATCGACAAACTCAGGCGAGAGAACGAGCAGCTACAGAATCAAATCCAAAACCTGTAGAGCAGCATGCAAACTCAAGACAAGGAGAACCAGAGCTTCAAAGATCAAGAAATCAGCAAGCTCAAGAAGTAGCTGCAAAGCGCAGAAGAGGAGTTCAAGAGGAAGACACAGGGGTAGGATAGCTAAGACCTCACGCTTACAAGGATAAAGGAGTTTTCCGCTCATACCTGTAAAATCCAAGACAATGAGAAGTGGGAGTCAAACATAGCTAAGATCCTTTATGCAAGTCAGTACGAGTGTATCAACTTCATGAGTGCAGGCGAAGGCATCAGAGTGCTCTTCATGCCTCATTCGTTGGGTATATACATTGCCATGGTGCTAAGAGACCAGGAGGAAATTTTGCACGAGATGCTCAAAGAGAAGGACATAAACACCCTCTTCGAAGAGAGCTCGATGAAAAGTAGTCAGCAGCAGCCTCCAGTGAGGAAGCTAAATATAAGGAACAACTTATTCCTTGACATAAAGTCCATGTCTAAGAGCATGCAGACCATCCTAGAGTAAGTATAATTCCATCCTTCTAACTCATATTTTAGGAACTATCAAATGATAGTCATTGCAAGAATCAAGTCAATCTCTCAGCACAAAGCGAATGAGCAGTATAACCCCTACGAGCTTGAAAACAACGAAACGTTCTTTCACTGTTAGATCGAGAAACTGGAGCACATTGATTTTTTATTGTTGGATTCGAGACCGATGACTTGGTAATAACAGACTATGTTTGCAAATGAGAAGCAAAGTTTATTAGTTAGCAAATTAATCTTTACTTCCATTAATATAAAAATATACTATAAGTTAATCAACACACTCTATTGTTAAGTCTCTCTTTTAAAATTTCCAATGCTGGAATAGTCTAAGCCCAATCGTATTTGTTCAAGCACTCCAGAAACCTAGACTTAAATTATTAATAGATGATCTTGCTGTCTTGATAAGCCTTCCATTGCAAATCTTGAGCAGGCTGCTTCTGTTTATTATCAGACTGATTGGCTCTATTATAAGATGACTTTGGCTCACTCTTATCAAGCTTCTTCTGAGCTGACTTGTTGTCTAAAATTGCCTCCTTTTACTTGAAAAATAGACCTTTAATTTTATTCTTGGCCTTGAGTATTTGCTTCTCAGTCCTCTTGTTCTGATTCTTGTCACTGCTTTTGTTGGCCTCTAATTACTTGAGAGCACTCTTTTGTTGTTTGTCAGTCTTTTGAGATTGGGTAGCAATTTCCTTGGCTACAGATTTGGGGTTCGGAGCATCAAACTGGGACAAGAACTGGCTCTATATGATGCTCTCTTTGTTCCTCTTGCGATGGCACTGGGAGCAAGTGCATTACTCCAAACAGAAAGGACATATCCAGAGCTCAGGATCTATAAAAGTTATAAGCATGTATGCCAGCAATAATTCTTCTTACTTTTGGAGAGAGACACCCAAGATTCCTTGTTGTACTTCTTAAGGCATTCGTTGCAGAATCTTTTCTTGCATGGTTCTATCTTCTTAGGCTTTTGAGCAGGCAGAGCAGAACCCGTAGTATGGCTCTTTTTAAGCTTCTCATCATGGCTTGGAATGATCAAAGGCCCATTGCACACATTTTCAATGTTGACTGGTATCATAGTCTTGCAGCGATGGCATGAGTAGTCGGACAGGGTCATCTTCTATCCGAGGTTAAAGATGTCGATAGTCTTCTTTCTTGTGGTCTGGGATATCGTGGTAGGCTGTGAATGCAATTTCTTAAGTCTCTTGTCTTACATTTTGCTTGCTTTCTCACTAGTTGAACCTATGGGGGGGGCCTTTCCTCGTCATCCACTTTTTTCATGAAAATATAAAAACTCACTATCTAGCCTAAAATCAGCTAAAAACAACAATTCCTTAGTCCAAATTCAAATCCAAAGAGTCTAACCTGCTCATATTCTTTTATTTAGAAAAAATATCTTAAAGTTTTGCATGTAGAAGAGAGGAAAATTAATCTTTAAGACTACTTTATAGTTGTAAAAAATAGGATTTCTTAATTTATCAAGTTTAAATAAAAAATGATTGAAATAAATAAAAATAGAATAAGATTTTAATTTTTAAACTAACTATGCTTTAATGTGAACTCTAAAGTAAGAGAATTCAAAATCTCATATATATAAGTTTAAAGATATATTAATTAATTGTTACATTAGAAACCATAAACTTATTAAGTATGAAATTTTCTTAAATTATATTACAACCTTTTTAAAATTAAATTTTTTAACAAATAAAATTTCGTTATAAGTTCTAAATTGGAGAATATGAACAGGTTAAACTTTTTGGAATTGAATTTGGACCAAAGAATTGTAATTTTTGGCTGAATTTAGTCTGTATAGTTATTTTTCATTTTTTCACGAAAAAAATGGATGACGAGGAAAGGCCCCCCCCGAACCTATAATTTGTACCTCTTGGCCTTATAAATTTATTACAAAACTATAACTATATTGCTAAAAATGCTGAATGAGTGCAGTCATCTTTATAAGTAAAGGCTGGTATATTTCAAATTCAAATTACTGAAATTGCTAAAGCATTTAGTAAAAGCAATCATGAATAGACTTAGAAGCACTTAAAACTCTAACTACAACTCCTACGAGAAACTTCCACCCAATATCAATAACTAAAACCCAAATAGGAGCTCACAAGTACTCCAGAAAAGCCTAAATGCAAGCATGAACACTAATGGAGAAGTAGGACAGTGCGAGAATATGATATAGTCAATGAGAGATAAAATCACTCAGCTCAAGGAGAAACTCAATCCGCAGTAGACACATCAATCACACCAAAATGAAAATCAAGTAAATCCTAAAACTTTCTTAAAGCAAAGTTTGATGAGAGGCAACTCCTCGAGTCGAGACTCGAATCAACTTACTCTCTCAAACCAGAACATTTTTGCTAGTACTCAACCTTGTGGTAACTTAGTTACTCAAAGCCTCAATAATTTCAAATTGAATATGTAAATTGCATTGTGTTGAAACTCTTAGCAAGAATCTTTAAAATCAATAATCGAAGATTATGAAAGAGTCAGTTTCTGTTATTTTAGAAGTTTTAGGGCTTGAATGAAGCAGAGCTCCTGGCCTCTGAGTTTCTCTTAGGGATCTATTCACTAATGCTGTTTGAGCGGTAAGAGAAGCACCCAGATCCAGCTCCTATTCCACCAATGGAGCCTATCACCTGCTTGCTTCCACCACTAATTCTTAAGTTACTGTTTCGAGAAGCAGCTAGCTTCTACAGATCATTTTGATTTAAGCACTGAGCGTTTCCAATAGAGGAGTGTTGCTGATGGTTTGGCAAGTTGAGTGGAGCCTTCGACCCTCTGTTCTTAAATAAGTTAAACTTAATTTCTTTTACAGATTCTAATTGAAAATTGCATTGGGAGTATTTGATATCCTCATAGGTCCTAGGCTCTTCATTCCAATTTGTTACTATTCAAACTTGTTAACAGAGTTTCTCTGTTGTGAATTTCTTGCAGTCTAAGAAGTATTCTCAAAATTTAATGGGTCCTAAAATTGGTTGAAATGTTGAGCATTCAACGATGGAGCGTTGCCATGCCTGCTTGTATATGAAGCAGTATTAGCATCTAGATTTTCTTTTCCATATACCAAATGATAGAATTTAATTTTAAATGGTTTGTGTTGATGTTAATAATCTTATTGTTCTCTTGCACAGGAGGGTGATTTTGAATCACCAAATTCTAGATCTGCACTTGCTATCTGCTCATATAGTCATTTTGATTATAGTTTTAGCCTTTGGGGTTTATTTAAGGCTGCTACTGATTCCTGTTCCCAGTGGGAGTAAAATACTCTTGCTAGTTTTGCTAAATTTATTACTGTCCCAAAAATTCTCCAATCACTTCTTAGAGCCTTCTCAGTTTCATTTCTGCTTTGATAATTGTCGTCTGTACATCCTTGTCGTAAATTATTCTCAAATCAACAATCACAATTGTTCAATATACAATAAATTTTATTATGAATAGCATTTGAGAGTTATTATTGAAGCCACTTATATTCGCCAGCTCAATTTAGCTGTCATTCAATACTTCATCTTAGTCACAGAACTGCACTTAAAGAAGCTGTTGTAAGGACATAAATGCCATTTGAACTTGGTAAGTGGAAAATTAATCCATCTTCTGAGAGGCTTCCTCCTTCATAGCTGTATATTGATTAAGTATTTCAAGTTCATTCTATAGTCCGGCCATATCGTTCTACAGAATTTATAAGCTTTACTTAAGTTGCTAGTTCTCAACATTTTTATTGATAAGCTGTTGATTAGTGCGTTCAGCATCTTTCCTCAATTAATCTATGATATCTTCTTTTTTGGTAATAACTAGTTCTTTTTAAGATAGCTGGCTTGCAAGCTGCTCAAATGATCTGGATATGTCTGAGTCCCTATGCTTTGAATCGTCTTTCTAAGAGAGCGCAGCCTTGTAGTTTTAAATTTCCTCTTCGTATTGTTAAATCCTAGCTAGGAGCTCATTTGTAACTTTATCTGCTACCTATTTTTCACTCTGCTGCTAGTTGATTGTATCTTACAGCTTCCTGATTTGAGAAAGTTGCTTTTACTGTAGCTCGTTTGCGCCCTCATTGGTTTTCCTGAGAATGATATTCTCCCTATCCAGTTTCTCGAGTCTCTCGCTTAAGTTAGAAATCTCCTTCTGCGTGAAGTCACTGTGCATCTCTAACTCTCTGATCTTAGACTTCTGCCTCTCCTCGTTCTTGTTCTTGTGAGAAAGCTTAACCCACTTCTCACTTATGGTCTTCTTGTCCAACTCCAGTTTCCTCATCTTTGCACTGAGATCTCGCTTTTGTTATTCAGACTGAGTGTACTTCTTTTACAGGTCGTGGAATTTCTTATTGTGCTGCTTGTAGTTATCTTCCACTCGCTTCAGGTTAACCTCATATTCCTCTATTAAGTTTTCTAATGAGTGCTGGTTGCGATAGGAGTCTTCCAGTCGCTCCTCCAAGACCTTCACTTGCTATTAAAGAAGAAATTAAATTAGAGAAGCAAGGACTGTGGGTCGAAAGCAGAAGGGTCATTGGGGTTTCGCTGACTGTTGATTGCCATAATCATCTGCTTCATATCCTCGTTGGCCTTGATCTACTCATGAAGCTTCAACTCAAGCTTCTTAATTTCATTCTTGCCTCTAAATAAGATATGAAGAAAGAAGAATTCTAAGGAGTTCTTCAGATTGCTGGTTGTTATTATTTGACTACTGAGAGTAGTAGTTAGATTCCTTTTTGCGATGAGACTCGAGTGAGTGAGTGTTAAGAGAAAGTAGTGTCTCCACAGACGACCTCAGCTGCTTCAGGTTCTGATCTTCATGTCTGCTTCCTCTTCTCACAGAATGAGAGGAGAACTCGTTTCCATGTGAGCTGGAATTAGGATTTAAACCATGCATCGACTAGTTAACCTGCATGAATTGGCCTGTCATCATAGCTTAAGAAGGTTGGTTGCTATTTAGTTGGGCGAAGTTCAAATTATTCTAGCTCTGCATCAAAGAATTATTCTAAGATGGGTTATTCTTCATATTCAATTCACAATCTCAATTTAAAATGCTAGATAGCAAATGTTAAGTGGAATGTGCAAATTATCAAATCAATCAAAATTAAGAGAGTATTAGCCATTAGTAGATGAGTCTTGCTGATTCTTAGTTGTATGAGATTCTTATGTATCCTGTTAATTCTGCTAACTTTCATTTTCTTTTTCAAGTGTTTGTAATTACTTTTGCAACTGAGAAATGTCGTCTTATAGTGCGAATTCAAATGGCCTCTCCTCTTTATAATTGAGAGTCCCAGCTCTCGACGAAATTATCATCAATAAGTAAATGAATGATAGTTAAAAGCCATTTATTAATTTGGAAATATAAGGTATTCTCTGTAATCTTCGATTTCCTTCTCACTTTACTTGCACTTTTTACACAGGAGTGCAAGGCAAAGAATGAGGAGCGCAGCCAAAAACACACTTACTATTATGATAGTGGTTGTGGATAGTTCAGACGAGGAGGGTTTATCAAGTGAGCAGAGTCCTTCGTTGCAGTAGTATTCGCATTAATAGGTGTGCTCGCAACTCATCCCCAAACATCAATTTGACTCTGAGAGCTCATCCAGTATGCAAAAGCCTCCTGCTTGGGAAATAAGCACTAGGAGCAAACAGATTGTCTTTAACAAGCAGCAGCTACTTTTGCAAAGTTTTTATTTAAGATTGTAACATATCCTGTACATTTTGATTATACATTATTTCCATTTTAGTAAATTCTATTTTCTGTTCTAGATCAATCAACGGAATTAAGGAAAGAGGTATAAATTTTGAATTGAGCTTTCTGATTATAATAATATTTGTATTTGGATAAGCAGTGGAATGACAAGTTCCAATCCTTATTACGAGGAGTGGAAAAACACAGCAACCTACTCTAATGGATTTCTCAAAACCCAACAGTAAAAAGAATAGCTCGCCAGGAACACAGAGAACTTCTTTGGCTGTGGCGAATAAGATTGGCAGCTGAGGCTTCAGTGACTGGAAGAGAACAGATAGCCAGATCCCAAGACCCTCATTAAACACTAGTTCGCTCTCGACAAGACTCAAGCAATTCAACGTAAGTCACTCACTACATATTAAGCAAATTTTAATCCTTCTTTTATAGCTGAGAACAAGTATGAAAGCTCCTAGCATTTCTAGACAACGAATCAGTTCTTCAATAAGCAGACTTCCAATTCTCAACTTAAATTGAATGAGACAGCCTCTACTTTTGCAAGTTCGCTAAATGAAATTCAGTAGGCAATTTTCTAGAAAATTAATAGCAACTTTTCATTATAGTCCATCAGTGATTGAGGTTTCAGCTAAGAGAACGGCCCCAATTTGGAAAACAGAGCAGTATAAAACTGACGAGTTCAGGAAATAGTTGAATCAGACTGTCAACCGCCAAATCTTCTAGTATGATGCTGAGATTGCTCAGAAACTCAGATGTAACAAGTAAACCTTATCAATAAATATTAGAATATAGAGTATTCTATGTGAAGGTAGTTTATAACATTAGAGTGACAAATATATCTGAGTACTCTAATGCTTTGAACAGAGGAAGCGTATTCATCAACCCTAAATTCTCAAGCTGCTGATTTAATAACCCTAATAATTGCCAATGTTCTAGAAAACAATTATAATATTATTTACTTAGATTTCCTTTACCGTTAGAGACTCTAAACATTTTTCTATAGAGCGATATCGTTCACTTCTTGTAAATTAATTGTTAAATTCATAGTATCATTAGAAATGGCAAGCTCCAACCCTTACTACGATCAGTGGAAGCAATAGGCAACCTACTCCAAAAACTTTACCATGGTGGGTTAGATTATAGGAAACTCAACTTATTTAGAGATAAACTGAGGACGAAGAGTACAAGGGTGACAGTAATAAGTTCTGGGGCTGCACTGACTAAGACTGGTAGACTAAGCAGAGACAAATGGAAGAGTAACAGTCCTACGACCCCAAGACCACTATCAAGAATCAATTCATACTCGACAAAACTGCCTCACTTGCTCGTAAGGAAAGACAAATATTTAATTCTCTCTGTAGCTGTGAACAAATACGTGCAGTCTCAGGAGTTTTAAACCTCAAACAATGTTTTCCACTCGTTGACTGAGACCTCAAAGGCCACTCTCAATCAGACTTAAAATAACTCCAACCCTGCTCTTGAACAGCTTCAGTAAGACTTTAAAGTCCATTTTATCCCTTGTGTTACAGCCCTGAGGTTTTCGAAGTGTCGGCGAAGAGAAATGCACCTATCTGGAAGACAGAGCAGTACAAGGATGAGTCACTGTTATTTTTAATTTTTAATTGATGAGGATTTCAGGGCTAACTTGAATCAAACCACCAACAGAGGAATCCAAAATTATGATGAAGAGATCGCTCAGAAGATGAGGATTACTAACCACAACATCAAGGTCACCAACATCTCCGAGTACTCAAATGCCCTCAACAGAGGCAGCGTCTTCATCAATCCCAAGTTCTCTAGCTGCTGATACTGAGAGTTTGATTTCCCTAGCCCGATTGAAATGAAATGTTGAGCTTATTGATCCTTTAACTTTAATAATAATCTTGAAATAAATTAAAGTGTGAGAGTTAATCTTAATGTGTGTGAGGTGTTAATTGTATAGTTAGTTGGCAAGTATTTTTAAATTCAAATTATTCTAATTATGGCGAGATCAAGAGGATGCAGCTGCTGGCCTTTCTTAAGGGCAGCCAGACCAGAATAATCTCCAAGTAAAACTCCTGCTAAATCCATCAGCAATAAGGAAAACGCAGCCCCCAATAGATAAATAATCCCTCAGCAGAGACATTCACTTCAGAGCTTCAACTCTAACTTCCAGAACAGCACTAACATTATGATGATTCAAAGAAAAACTAGCAATAACCCAATGAAAGGCCAATGTCTCTGGCAGCAAGTGCACTTCAACATCTAGACTCCACTCAGAGCCAATTCCCAAGAGTCTTAAACAATAATCAACCCCACAGGTCTAGAACTACTGAGGTTATCCAAAGATAAAATTTCTTAAATATTGTGGAAAAATCAACAATTTAAAAATAATAAATCAAATACGCTAATAGATCTTTCATTTTTAAATTTTATGAGTGCTTATTGTAATTTATAAGAATTCAGTTTGTTGCCATTAATATTAAA
Organism: Tetmemena sp. SeJ-2015; assembly: GCA_027382625.1. Classification (NCBI taxonomy): domain Eukaryota; phylum Ciliophora; class Spirotrichea; order Sporadotrichida; family Oxytrichidae; genus Tetmemena; species Tetmemena sp. SeJ-2015. Next base: position 4,266 of record JAJKFJ010022769.1, on the reverse strand, counting down.
TTAGCAGGAGAACTATGAGATAGAGCAACTGCACTTAGTGCAGATGTAAAGCCATCTGAATTTGATTGATGAAGTGAGGAATAGAAACAAGGTGAGGATCAAGACTAACGTCCAAAAGAGCCAAGTCTAATTCAGAGATGAGTATCCGCATTCAAATAATTTAATATAGTATGTCCGCTCTTAGCAGAGGAGCAGAGCATCTTCAAATATTGCTGCCCAATTTGCTTGCGGTACTTCAATACTATCCTCGTGTCTTCTTGCTGCTAAAACTACATCTGCAGACTTTAAATCATTATATTCTAAATTTATTGACTGTGTATCGGGGATATGGCCAAAAAGGCAAAGAAAGAAACCTCTTTTGTGATAAGGTGTCCCCACTGTCTGGAAGATGATTTCAAACTTCACGATGTGGACCCAACTGAACCATTTATAAAATGCTTTTTGAAAAGATAAAGTATTACACTGACACACCTTTTAAGCTTACTAAAGGTCATGATGGAAGTGGCACGAGGTAGAAGACTAGAGAAACTAATGACAGCAGCTTAAGAAAAGTTGATGTGATAGGATCAGACGACAAATCTATACAATTTATTATATGAATCCAACTAGAACTTCAGCGACGATAAGTTCTCCCCACTTTAGAATAGCAGACTCACCCTCTCAAATATATTCTTAATTAAATAACAGATTAGTGTCTCCTAATTTCCAAATCCAGCTTCATGAGTTGTCTAACTCCCAGCTCAACAATTTGACTGGTCTAATAAACGGAAACCATTAAGCTTAAGGCTTAGAATAAAACTTAGAGGCCATGAATAACGATCGTTTAAGGTTAGATATGCCGATAGGGGACGAAGATTAGCTGCCTGAATATGAAAATCCCTATTTATATGATGGCTAAAGAAGATAGATTTTGCAATAATTTTCTCCTCCTCGTTAGGAAGTGCTTATGCTTAAATCTCCTCCTGCTTTAAGATTAGTGAACAACAAAGAGAGTCAAGTTCACTCTAATAGAAGCGAAATTAGATAGTATCAGGGTTATGATGATCAGGAAGAGGAGAGAAAGTCATAATAATCTCCTGCTCTATCTCAAGTCAGTAGGACGCCTATCAAGCTTAATGTTTTGAACCTATCATCACCCATTGAGATTAACTAACAAGAAATGTAGTAAGTGCTTGCCCCAAACTCTCAAAACGATTTGCTGTCAGTTAACGACCATTTTATTTTTAATCTCTACAATAATCCAGTCTATTCGGAGATGTCATACCAACTAAGAGCACAGCCTTCAAACTCAAACAATTACACACAGAGGTAGATCCAAAATTAAAGCCAACTTGAAAACTAAATGGATCCATCAATTATTTGTAGAAATTTGGAGCATTTATGATTTAATATAATGCAGTCTTTAATTAATAATCAAGGAAATGTGAAAATAAGTTTCATTCAAATATTTCATGTTCTTTTTCTTTTGGATTATAGGCTCTAACTCCATTATTTTATTGAAAATAATTCAAAAATAGCAATCTTATCCTTCTTAAATAAGATTTATATGGATAATAGTCGATCATGTAAGGAAGTCACTCTAGTCTTTGAATCTTCATAAATCCCTGTAAAAAATATAACTAGCCAATATGATGAAGAATCCCTCCTCCCTCAATTCTTCACTCAGGCAAAGGTTGTCCCTGAACTCAGAATCAAGATTCAAGGATTAACTCAGATTCAATCCTGATGAAAGTGAGTAGTAGTAGATTTAAAACGAAAGCTACAGTCAATACTCTGAAAATGACTAGTAGTTCAACATCGATTTAGATAATGAGGACATTAGATATGAGAACAATCAAAAGATCATCACTATCAAGATTCACCCTTAAATGTCTATAATGTATTTTACTATGGTCTCAGTCAAAGCACTCCAGCAAGTCTCAAGAAGAAGTGAAACTCCCAAGAAATGAAAGTAATAGAAAAAGACAGGAACTCATTGAAATAGTTGACTACACCAATCCTTAAGGTTTAAAGTTTGTAGAATGATATGTTTTAATTTCTAAGGATTAAATAAGAGAGAAATCGTTCTGAGAGACACACACGTAATCCAAACTCTATAGAAAACTTAAAACACGGGAGAAGGCAAATAAGAAAAGTTAAGAGACAAACTGGTTTAGAAATTAGCGTAATCTGATAAAAAGAGGGTAATAAGAAAGTTCAGCAGCAACTATTCTCATGAAAATTAAATAAATATTTAATTAGGAGCTCTATCCAATGCAGATAAGGAATTTAATTAGCAACAGAGAATAACATAGACTGGATATAGATGAATATGAGGGCTCACCTCATTAAAACTTCAACTTAGAGAGAATGGAAAATATTATATTTTAAACGACTTGAGACTCAGGAATGAATGATTAATGAGGCTGTTATATAAGAGTATAGATTAACTTACAAGCTTAATGAAAAGTTATATAATTTAATGGTATATACTTTATACAATCACTTCTTTGGAGGTTCATCCTCGTCGTCTGATACTTGGTATTTGGGATCTACTTCCTTGAGGACATTCCTCTCCCATTTCTTGAGATCTTAAACTGAAGATAGTTCCTCATTAAGTTGATCTTCCTTTACTCTATCTGTCCACAATTTTCTGTTAGGATTTAGTGGCCCTTTACCAAGCTCAAGCCCCGCATAGAAGTCTATTGCCTTCGCATTTCCACTTGTCTTTATTTTCTTCTGATGTCTATAATCGAAACTAAACCTTTTATTTAACTTACGTTGATCCCACTATTAAGCCACCGTCTCTGAAATAGCCAGGTTAGTATTCTGGAGTAAAATATAACGATAATAATCGAAGTCTTGTAGATCTTATCTCCCAAACTTGCTAGTGGCAAGCCGTTTCTTTGATCATAGATAGTTTGTATTCTGACTTTGGAGCCCATGTTCTTTTCCAAGGGGACCTCATCAACGGTTTTTCGGTTATGAGTTATAAAAGTCTTTCTTCCAATTTCCAAGTCCTCGTAAGATAGATAACACATTTATATATAACATTTCATTTATGTAAGAGCCACTTGGGTTTGGCTCAACGTGCTTCCTCTCTGCTCTATCTTTTACGTCTGCGTAGTTAGGCTCTAGCTTCTTGGTGCCTCTGGCTCTCTCAGGCCTCTCAGCATCTTTATTCGGGTCTACTTGGATAGAAGGCTTCCAGTTGTAGGAATCAGAGAGCTTCGGGTCGAAGTGTCTCTTCCCATAGGTGGAGTAGAGTGGATGAGGCACTTCCTTAAATTAAGGCTCGGGTACATGCTTCCTAGTAGTAGTGAATTTATGAGACACTCCGCCAGGCCAGTCTGCTACTTGCAGTCCACCAGTTTACTGTAAAACTGCTGAGGAGCCCACGAATTTTCCGTAATCTGAATTCATTTTATTACAAATATAATACAAGAAATGTACTTTCAATCTCTATTTTATGCTGAAATGAAGTGTTGGCTAAGATAGATAGAAGATATATATATATCTATAAAATAATTAATCCTTATTTAAAATCTAAATTATTAAATCGGAATGCAACCCAACTTCAGGCAGCTATATCACTCAAATCAATAGCATTAAATGTGGATTTAGATTAAATATTATAGTGATAGGATAGACTTCTATGTAAGACTAACATATCTTTAAAATTCTCTAGAAGGAGCCAATTCCGTCTATGGAAATCAAAATATTGCTATCATAAATTATAAAAAGGAGTTTAGGGTACTTATATCAAAGAAATTTAACCTTAAATGCATTTTAGCTTATTTTTTCAATAACTAGAACAGAGGATACCAAATTCCAGGTTTCTAGCCTGATCCACTGTTGGATGATGTGCAGGGAACTGTAAAGAGAAGAACACATTTAATTCAGCTATATACCAGAGACCCTGACGAAGGTCCCAGACTAATTTCTGACTACCATCCCTCGGGTCTTCCTATTATGGTTATAGTCGACCCTCCTAGCTGCTGCTATCTCAAACTGAACATCCCACACGGCATAGTATCCCTAGAATAGACTTGGGGAAAATCGACTGGCAAAATGACTCCAGGTATCACTGCTGCTACTGCTCCCACAAAAGAATTGCAGCATGACACTAAAAACCCCCAAAACAAACTCCTGTAAGTATAAATATATTATACCAATTCTGAATAGATTGAAGCTTGTCCCACAAAGGACAACGTGAGAGTGTCTGTGGATATAGCAATCACATTCCACATCGGTAGAGAAGAAACGAGAGAGCACGACTGCAAATAG
>JAJKFJ010022768.1:0-39234 GCA_027382625.1 Tetmemena sp. SeJ-2015 | reverse complement strand
CGATCTGAGTCCAATTATTCTGGCACGGGTCTATATTTATCCTGCATATAGGAGAAGACTTTCACTGTCTGAGCTTTGATTTATTTTTGCAATTTTGACTTCACCCCTGATTCTTACAATAATAATAATATGGGATATTCATTAGGTTAAATTTGAAATGACTATAAATTCCTCTCCTTAAAATTAAAGAGATTTGTTTTTGCTTCTTCATCTAATAAACAATAGGGATATTGGATGTTTAATAGTTGAATAATAAAAAATAGGTAACTACTTATTTATTTGTTAATCTTAACTTGAATAATTGACTATGGATATTAGCATCTCTAGACTTAAAATAAGGAAGCGATAAACAAGATAATAAACATGCCCAGTCACAGAATTAATCCTCAAATATAGCACGACTCAAGTGCATCATGGCTAAATGGAGAGCAAGGCTACTCCTTTTTAAACTATATTGACAGGAATTCAACTTGTGATGACAGGTCTCAAGCTACTATAAAGCTTGCTCCTTAGATCTCCTAATCAAACTAAAAATCAAGGACTGAATTATTCAGCAATAGAGTCCCAAAGTAATACAGCTAGCAATATAGCATTTATTCATCAAACTATAAATCAAATTATACAATTATAAAACACTAATCAAATTTACAAGAGTTAAAACCTGTTATTATAATTATAAATTTATTACCATTCTCAATAATATGTAACATATTTTTCTCTAATCAATAAAGTAGATTAGTGTATTTAAACACAGAACAATAAACAATCATTTGAAAAAAAATCCATTAATATACATTTGAAATAGTATTAGTTACCATTAATTTATTGTTAAGGATGCTGAGAATAAACAAGTCATAACTTGCCAATATTTTTATCTATCATTTGATGATTTAAATTTATTTAAAGAATTAATAAAGGTATTAGAATAACAAACTCTCCCAGGAAGTGAATTAAATAATTAGAAATTATCTATGATTCTAAATCAAACTCCAAGTGCAGCTAATCAAGATTTCTTGACCTTCAACTAGCCATTTTAAGGTCTTTGAAACAAGAGAGATTAGAACTCATCTATCCAAACTAATAGTGTATTCACTCCCACAATGAATGCTCAAAGCATTCTATATAAAAATCAAATGGAAGCTGAAGGAGGAATAGTTAACAATCAATAATCCAGTTCTATAACTTACAACTTAAATGGAACGAGTCAAAGTACAAGCAACAACTTGCCTAGAAACTTTTAAATTCAGCATCCTTTGTAATCCATTTCTAACATTTCTTAAGGTTTCAATAAAACTGGAGGAACATCTGGGATACCTCTGTCGCCATCTCCTGATATATTGCTGTCAATAGATGATGCTTTAAATTAGGGCAAATATTTAATTAATTGTATGTGATGCATCTGGAAACGGGACTAATATTTTAAAGCATGAACTGTACTAAGCGAAGAAGCAGTTAATAGATGCATAGCAATCTTATGACTTCCTTAAGAAAGAAAAGCTGAGAGTAGATCATGAGAAAAATCTACTTTAAATATAGGTAAAGCAACTTGAGGAAACTAATCACCAGATCTAAATATAAAAAGCTTAAGAAAACTAGGAATGGAAAAATAAAATAATTGAGATGGAGTCATTCATTCTCCAAGCTGAGAATAGAGCTTAAGAAATGGAGAAGCAGGTTGGCAGAGAAAAGAATAAGCTAAAGAAAGAAATAAAAAGCAAAGAGGGACACTACAGAGACAAATTGATTTAGATAAATTAAGATCTAGAGTAGATTGACAAGAGAAAGCACAAAACTAAAGAGAAGCTCTACCAAATGTTTATTTTATATACATTTATGCTATTTTGTTCCAGTAAATGAAAATATCTGTACAGACCTTACAAAAAGCATACTTGGAATTAAAGGATAAGAATTAAAATCTGCTGACACCATAGATGGTAGCAATTTAGGATAAGTGTGAGATGATGGAGTAGCTAATTGTTGCAAATCTCCATCCCAAAAGAGACGAAGCACTTGAGGTTAAGAACTTCAGAAGAAAACATAATTTTGAGAGATTTAGAAAAGAACTGCAAGATATTAAACTTATTAATTTATATTTATAGATTAATATTTTTAAAGAAATGGTTCAAAACATGTTTAGCGAATTAGAGAAAGTGCAGGCGACATAGCATTAAGTAATGAGAGAGGATTTAGAGAAGGAGAGATCTGTTGCACAAGATTTGAAAGCGAGCTAACTAAGAAAGAGGATAGTCTTAAATGCTCTAGGATAAATAAATATTATATTTTAAAGTCAAAAGCTTGAAGACAACTAACCAAAGTAATAGAAAAGTTTAGCAGGTAAAAAGATTAAATTCTTGCATTAATGAAAATGAGGTAAGAGTCTTACAGCAAGAAAATGAACTTTTTAAAAAACGGGAGAGACAACAAGAGGAGTAACTATACTTCCTAAGATTATAAATTCAAAGCTTGCTGAATAAAATAATGAACTCAAAGATAATTAATAAATTCAAGTTAATTAATGAATCTATAAATCTCAGCCAAATGTGAACAAATTTAATAGTTTTAAATACTCTACAATTTTATTTGCTCTATATATATATTCTTTAAAATTATTATATTGGATGAATACTATAATATGATTGAGGAAACAAGAATTAATTGTATATGAATAGAAAGTCAACAGCTGTTTACATATTCCAAAATGATAATAAATTTTAATTTCAGAATTAAAATACATAATGGCAGAATAAGGGGTTATTAAGAGCTCTTAATTACGAAAGTTACTTTTTAAAGTATCTTAAAGACAAAGAAAACATTTGAATTATTTTATTATTGGTAAATATTTTGTGCTTAGCCCTAAATAATTTGATGCATCCGTTACATTCTCAAAGTAATTTGGATAGAAAACATCTTGAAACTCTTAAAATATTTGAGAGATACATTTAAATATAGAGTCAGTCAAGACAGAATAATCTTTTTCACTTATGATATTTATTTAATAAATGCTTTAATTTAAGACTCAAGAGCAAAATGAGGGCAAGTATACAAATAATAAAAGGATATAAATATTTCAGAGAAAAAAAAAAAATAATTGATCTGAAACGAAGACAGCAAGAATTTAGACAAGAACATAAAAAATATATTAATTCAAAATAAAACTATAAATTGATAAATTTGTGTAGTTGTTATTGCAGTGACCAAATCATATTTATCCTGTAATCTATTATAATTACTCTTAATAAAAAAGTAGATTAGGTGATTAGAATTTGAAATAAATTATGATAGTAGAAAATTTAATTGAAATAAAGCATGGAGAGTTGAATTTTGTGGCAGTTAAAATTGGGATTCACCCCTGAACTTAAGCTTGTTCGATAGAGAATCAAAAAATTAATATAAGTTTCTTCTTTAATTATCTTCTTAGCACCTATGAGAAGCGAGATATGATGCACGGATATTCCAAGTGGCCATCAATATGATTTCTATTAACTTGTGTCGCTTATAACTCTTGACGAGGGCTCCCGCACAAAAAGTTTTAAGAATATTAAAATTCATAGAATTCCATACTGAATCGAATGGCTTCATTATTTAAATTGGAAACAATTCAACTACAGCTTATTATTCCATTTTAATTTAATATATAAATTAATTTAATTTTCATTAAATTCTCAGCTATATTACATAGGAATGATGGCAAGGTTTAATTTTTGTTCTAGTGACTAACCTTGATCATTTTTCTCATTTACTCATTTTAGAAGTTGTCTTGGCGTCTTGGATTTCGTTCATTTCTAAAGTAGTAGTCTTTCCCTACTGCACCTTGCAGAGACAAACTCCAGTTCTGAGTCTATAGTGCATTGGAGTGAGAGGACAGGCGTTGTCCCTTGTTGAAAGGGGGAGGTGGCCTACTCTTCCTTTTAAATTTCCTCCATCTAGAGGCGAGAGCTGCTGTATAATTAGAGCTTCCTAACTATGACAAAGGCTGAGAGGGCCATCTTGAAGATTTCTTTCAGGGTTCTGCAGCACTTTCATTAGCTATCACTGGTCGATCTTGCGATATACTTGCTTCCTGGGCTTCTATGTAGTTTAGCACAAATTGAAGTATCTTCTCCCATCTTTCCTATGTAATGATTTTAATTAAAAATAAAATTGTTTATTATTCTCTTTTAATAAATTAGCTCGCTTAATTTTTCCTTAAAAATTAATTAATAATTTTTATAAAGATAAATAATTTAAAATTTAATATTATTAATTAAGATTTGAGATAGTGTAAAATAGTTACTATATAATATTTGAATTAAATATTCAAAATTTTATATATAAGTTATATTATACTTCAGCCCCAATTTTTCAAATACTTTTGAGTTTACACCTGTAAAGCCTGAAGGAACGAGGACGAAACTCTTTTTATCTGTTTTATAACTGGTTAAGTAAGCGCTATTTATGGGCCAAGTATTGCTAATTCCAAAAAGTTAATTTTACTGATTTATTAATTCCAACAATTATTGGGAACGTTATCACACCTTATACTTTATTAATTTGAAGCCCCTCTCTAAAAGTCAGTAAAAATATTAAAAAACAGTTACTACTTACAGTAAAAGCCGGCTTCTTACCCAGCAGTGCAAAATCTGGGTTGAACGGTTATTAATAATCATCAGATTTTCAAACTAGGCTCTATAAAAAACCTGACTTAAGAGAAAGGAGTTTGAGATCATCCATGCCACATATGCACACTGCAGACATCTGCCTTGTCGACTCTCCATTCTCCTTCGAATACATCATTTCCATAAGCGCAAGTCTGTAGCTCCGGCCTAAGCAGTCTCTCTGAGCCATGATGAACCCCATGGTCAGCTGAGAGGTAGCGCCAAAAGGGTGTGTCCTAACCCCACTCAGGACTTCCTTCAGCTGCACTCTCACAGTCATCGCTGCATTACTCCTCTTCTGACTGTCCCTTCCGTAACACTGTTTTACTGGCAAATAAGTAATGGCCTTCTAGACACTGGCTAACATTAACATATCGCCTCCGGTCCTGAGTGATTCGAACTGACTCCTGCCTGCTCTACCTCTCGGCTGACAATGGGGCTCACTTGACTCAGAGATGAGTGACTCCTTGTTCATAGCCTGTGGAGTCTCCCTGTAGAAGAAGTGTTCGAAGTATAATGTAGAGACAACAAGTCATAAGGCTGAAGTGAGCATGTGTGACATGGTCAAACTTCTTTCTCTTACTTCAGGTATTTAGTATAACGTGTTGAAAATAAGATGATTATAAATATAACTTAAATAAAATTGTGAACATTTAATTCTAGTATTATAATTTACTGAGGAGTTTAATAAAAAATATATATAAAAACGAAGGTATGATTTTTAAAGAAGTTGCAAATTCTATAACTTGGAGGAGAATTATGATTTAATAGATATATAAATAAATAAACTGTACGTTATAATAAACTTAACATATGGACAGAGAAATTAAAAATAAGTAAAGCTTTTATTATTCTATATTGCTGGATATTTTAATACAAATTAGATTATAAATATTATAAAATATATAAGATGAGTTGCTATAGATGACTAAAGATTTGAAATAGATGAGTAATCAATCAAGAGGTCGTAGTCATTCAGCTAATAATCCAGCTAAAAATGGACATACTAAAACAACAAGGCCCTAAAGTAGAAAGCAAAACACATAATCAATTATCTTAAGTAATAGGGAGTTATAAAGATTGGTAGAAGACAAAACCATATTAGAAAAATAAGTGAAAGAGTATAAAAGCACGCTTCTTAATCAAAGTTAGCTTATCAGGAGTCTTAGAGGAGTCATCTAAAAATAAAGTTTGAGATTAGAAGAAACCCACTTAAGATACCAGATAGAAGACGCAAACAATTAAACTAAATACCATTATTTAAATAATAAAAATCATTAAGAATTCTAAACTTCCAGTTCATTAGACTAAACAATTCACAACGAAAATTACCACAAGCAACCAAATAATGCTCAATATAATTTATGATTGTAATAAATTTGAATTATGCGATGGATGCAGGTTCTTAAAGTTACCTGAATAAGAGCTTTAATAATTATGCTCACCAGTTATATAAAAGAAAAGAACTTACAAACATAGATGAAAGGATAAGATCAGGTTCAATTGGAACTAAAAATAATTAGGAAAATCAGTAAAGAAATTAATAGCAACAATAGCAGTTTACCAATCACACGCCATCTTACAATTCTACTCAGGATCGAAGAGACCTAGCAACTTTTTCAATGAATACTGACTAAAAGTAGTAGAATTAGCCAAGTAGGGTAGGAATTAAAAATCGGCAGATCCAATAAAGTTTTGGAGTTGGATAAAATATGAGAGATCAAAATTAGACACAAAATATTTAATCCCAATAGATGAGTTATCTATATTCTCCTTAAAGTCTTTTTGATCACAACCTTCAATCAGATTTTTGAATATTGGTTGTATTTTATGTGTAAGATAACACATTTGAAAGATATCAGAGCAACTTAAATTCAACAAGAGATCCTCTTAAATAGATAAAATCACCTACTCAGGAGATAAAATATAATTTAATATTTAGAGATTTCAGTGCTTGGAAGAGATCAGGATGAACTTGAAAGGGATGCAGACTACTACATGAATGAAGTAAAAGAAGTTAGGTGTGATAGCAATCATAAAATAATGCAAGAAATTAATTAAATTTAGGATGAGATTCATGACATTCAAAGGAGTCTCGAAGTTTGATCTATATTATGGTTTCATATGTATATAAAGCAGATTATTTAATTTTGAACAATTAATTTGGAATATTTGTAAATGAAGAGAGATATGTATGGATATTTAGACATCATGTGAAGAAGGGTAGTATTTGCTAATTAGAGTAGCTTAAAATGAAACAAGCAACTAGCGGCTTATCAATGAAAGAAATATGACGTTTGAAATCGCAACTAAGCTTCAGATTGTAAGATTAAGTTGGTATATTAAATGCTTAGGATTGCAAGAATATAAAGATTGTTAGAGACGTCGAAGGCAACCTGAGCATCGATGGATAGTTACAAATGTATATTGGAAGCGTGAAGTTGATAAAACCTTAGAAATATAATTTGTTTTTGCTTAGGTACTTTCAATTGAGGTGAATAGCGAAGAGTATCTTTTGCTTCCAGATCTATACGGCTGCATACCACAAGGCTAAGATACTTTTGATGAAGTGGCAACCATGGACCAAAACTTTGATAGAATTAAGGTTCTAAATACTAAACATAGGAGAATCCAAATGGTAGACATTAGCTGTATTATAAGTTGCTAGCCTTTTGAAATGCCATAACTCAGTTAAACTATGGCCATAATAGAATACCCTAAAATAGAAGAAAGAATAAAGCAAGCCTTTTCACTATTCAATTAATATTATTTTTATTTTATTTAAATTACTAGAGTATTTCAGTGGCTCCTAAGTAATCTTAAATTTGTTGAAATTTGAAAGAAGAAGCCAAAACTATTTGAGTAGAGAGATGAAAGAATCTCCTGTTAAAATAGATAAGTCTTATAATTGGGACACTTTTAAAAAACCAAAGTCAGATCAAGAAAACATAGCCACTAATAATCAAACCTACATGCATGGCTAAGTGCTAGGAAGACAAAAAGTATCTATCAATTCAAAGGAACACAGCACTAATGATGATACTCTTTCAGACCATCATTTAAGCTTAGAGAACAATCAAGATCTGTACACACAAATCAAAGCTGAAGTGAGTTCTTCAGGGAGCATACAAGATTTCCACAAAATAAAATAGTTTATAATCTTAAACCAAGACTAAGTTTAAAGTCTATAAAAACATCTTAGAGAATAGCACTCCAGTTAAAATAAAACCTCACAATAATAATTTTTCCATCATTTTAAGAATGACAAAAAGTTAAGACAGTTCTCCCTATAAATAAATAGATTTGTTTAAATTCTGGTTGGGAAGCCAACTCCACAACTAAACATTAACTGCTCTTTATTGGAGTAAGGCGTAAGTAGTAAAGATCATAATAAAGTGTTGAGTAATCAAATGAGAGATAAAGTAAAACCCAATATCTAATCGTAAGAGATAAAAGATAGCATTTAATCAAGGTGTTTAACAGTTAAATCCATTCTCAAGCAGACAAACTACAACCCAGCAAATCAATACTCAAATGATTAAAAGATTCATAAAGATTTTTTCGTTCCTGAGCCAGATTAAAAAATACTGGCTAAGCGCAAAAGGCACATTAAAAATATATTGCAATGGGCTAATAGTGCTGAAAGTGAGAGTGGTGAAGAATCTCATTTATAAAACAGTGCTTAGAAGAATAGCAATACTAAGTCAAAGCTAAAATCTAAAATTAATAACTAGGATGCTGATCAATCAATGAGCGAAGAAGAAAATCAAGTCTCTTAGTTCCAAGTGCTTTATTAATTTATTTTGAAGTAGATGCGGAATTACCGGCAAGTAAAGTCCAAGGTATAGAGAGCTAAGAATTCTTGAGGAACATTAGATAAAAAATAGATGCTAGAAAGTTTGGTACAGGACTTCAGCAACAAATGAATTAAACATAAGAGATTATGAGCTAAACATAATTAGGCTAAAGTAATAGCTAAAATCAAAGAAGGAGTGATAACTTCTAGTTCATGAGGCGGAAGGTAAGGATCAATGTTATCGAAAATGAAATTCAAGAGTACATGGTAGACGATGGAGAGAGAGAAGACAAGAAAAAGTTAGCTAAAAAGTATTTGTGAGTGTTATAATTTATCTCTACTTTACAAGTTTAATTAGTTTAATAATTTTCGCTCTACTAAAAATAAAATGTCAGCAGTTTTGAGAAATAAATATTTGAATTTATAAAATATAAATGAGAATGGAAGAAAGTAATATTAAGGGAGGAGCTAAGTTATAAAATATTGATGATGTGCTAAGAATGTAGAAGAGATGGTTTTACATTTCTAAGGTGTTTTTTTAGTTAGACAAACAACAGAATATATGATGAGAATTACATTAAAGGACCAGCACATGAGTTTTATCCATAATATTCTTACATTTGCGATAGCTGTTACAAGCTAAAGATTCTAGGGTATGATTTTGTTTAGCAAGCAATAAAAGAGAGTAGGATAACATGTGAGAAGACACTCTCAGATTTAAGAGAGGAGATTGATTACCTCAAATGCCAAAATGGAAAGCTCAGTGAAACAGTTGATGAATTTAGACAAAAGTTTGAAAAGATTTAAATAGAAAGCAGCATAAACACTCTCAGCTATCTGGAAGTAGATGAAGAAATTGCTGAGAGAGTTTAAATAGTGAGTGAGTATCTTCTTACTAAACTCAAGCCTTATGAAAGAGAGATATGTTCTGAATCTATTGATCCACAGCCTGATTAAGATATTAAAAAAGATGCTCTACTAAACAAGGAAACTCCCATCCACACTTTAGAAGACTAAATCATTATTCTACATATTGATATCAACAAGCAGAGCAAAGATTTTATCAATGAGAGATTGATATTATTTTTTGAAGGCCTTATTGGAAAATTAGAAAAGAATATTAAAAAGTGTGAGTAAGATTTGTCGGATCTGGAAAAAGCAAAAGAGAACTTCTTTGAAGTAAATAAACAACTGCTATCATCAGGTTGTATGATGAGGGAGATATTTTCAAAGTCTTTCTAAGATAACTTTATAATCAAAGATCTAGACAGAAAAAGAGAAGTTTACAAACAAGGAATGGATATTCTTAATGAGTTCAAGAATCCTCAATCAAATCCTTAATCAATTTAATGATTAAAATTAATATAAAATAAATTGAATTAATTTTTTGAATATTTATTTTTTAATATTGTCTATAAAAACTTTGATTTATTATTTATATAATATTTAGGATGCTTTGTTACGATTGCAGATAGCAGTTTATGTTTTTAAGGACAATAATTCCTTATGAAAGGAGTAGGATGGATGATTTAGCATATATGAATGGCCCTGAGTATGTAAACTTCCCTACTTATAAAGGATTGTGCGAACCCTGTTACAAATTAAATATCCTAAAACTTCCTTTAATTAAGGAGCATCTGGAATAATAAGTTTAAAGTCAAGTATAAAAGTACATCGAGGATTCAAAGGCTTTAGAAATAAATAAACAAATTAAATAGGAATAAAATTAAGAACATTCATTAAAATTAACAGCTGCTCCATTGGCAATCAATGTTTAGAATTTTGAATAGATTAATCAAATTTTTGAGGGGGTAAATAACAAATGGAATTAGTTTCTAAACTTTTGAAGTTAGCAATTGAAGGGACTTCATATATACTCGGAGCAGGCATTAGACCTTGAGTAATTTAAGATCTTACTCAATTAGTCAAGCATAAGAAGGATTGAGAAAAAGATTACACTCAAATTCAAGGCTTTGATAGATCAGCTGAATGAAAATATCTAGAAATGTAAGAAAGATATCAAGGAAATTGAAGAGTCAAGGAACAACTTCTTTGTAACTAATAGTCATCTAATAGTCTCAGGGATTATAAAGAAAGAGTATTTTGAGCACTCTTTCAGCTAAAATTTTCAACTTCTAGATTTAGAAAAGAAAAGCCAAGTCTATGAACAGGCATTGATACTTTTTGAAGCCTTTTAATAGCCTCAAAGCTGATAAGTTTTAATTAATTTATACAAAGATTTATATTAATTAAATAAATAATAATTTAAAATTTAATTATTAATTTACTCACTTATTTATAGGAGAATTTTGTGGAAAAACACGTGAAAAAAGAGCAAAAGAATTAATGGTTTGATATGAAAATACTAAAGGCTCCACATTTAATTTCTTCTTTTGCAAAATAAGAACTTATACGTTATTTAATTTATTCGTATTATTACATTAATTCTAATTCACTGTTAATTATCCCTTATTCATTTTATCTGTATTGCCATAAAATTATCATAAATATAACTGAGAATTTAATTAAAAAGATAATTAAATTAATAAATTTAAAATTCGTGGCAGTTGAAGTGTGAGCTTTTGGGTAGAATTTATTATTATTAGATAAAGCATTAAATTGTAAGAAATTTTAATCCTTGCAAGTTTTCGGAGGAGGTCTGTGGAGAGAGTTACCTTGATCAAAAGTTTTTGAACTGTGTTAATTTCTTGGTTCTAAGTTAAAAACATTAATATATCTTCATAGCCAACTCCTTTCATAGTAGTGAAAGAACAAACTCATCAAGATTTAACGGCCAACACTTTAGAACTCTCATTTATTATTGTAATTTAATTCTGATTTTAGTTTAAATTTGAACTATAATTAGTGTCAAAATATTTAAATTTGGAATACAAATAATTATTGATTTTGAGTTATAGATTAAGATTCTCGATAGCCTAAAATTAAATTTGAGAGTTAATTATATTAGTTATTTAAATTTAATTGATAGAGAAACTACATTCTTTACTTTTCTTTGCATTTTTCAAAAGATTAAAATCAATTTAATTTTAAGATTTAATTATACCTCAGAATATAAAAAAATTGAGGTTAAGAACTAAAAATGAAGTGTCGAAGAAGGTGACTAGAAGAGTCCTGATAATAAATATGAATATTTGATAAATCCTAAATAGAAAATACCTGAGTTTATCATGTAGGGGATACAAAATAACGGAAATCTTTGGCAGAACTAATAGCTCGTTGAAACATAGTACCTAATCAGCAGATGGAACAAAAGATGCGTATGTAAATAATTTGGAAGCAGATTGGGTTGTAGGTCCTACTTAAATATTAAATTAATAGTAAAACAATTAGATTTATGGACACAACTATAATTAATAAATATGGAAGGATTTTTAATAATCTCTATTTCTCTTTCTTCTATATTGAATTAAATTCCTGTCTATATTATATTATTTAAAAACATTAGATGAATTAAAATGGGTAGATGGAACTGGGGTACCCCTGGAACCCGCAGCAACTCCGCATATTCAAAAACCCAAAAACCATTAAAAAATAAGAATTTATTGGAAAGCTAACCTGTATATTAATTCACTTTATGGGAGATAAAGCTTACAATTTTATTTTTCCTAGAAATTATTGCTTTTATGATTTTTTTATATAGTCGAAAATTGAGGTGCAGAGGTTCCATCTCCCGTTAAAATGTTTGATAGACATATTTATATAGTATAGTGAATTAGATTATTAAAAATGAATATATTTAGGCAATAGTATATTAAGTTAAGACAACATAATTGTCTCACCCCTAAGCAGCCAGCACGGACCCCTATTTACAATATGATTCCACCAATCTCAAAAATAGTTTCTTTTGCCCAGTTAAATGGGTGAACTCCAATTTTTAAAGCAACATGACTCTACATAATTTGATTCATTTAGAACGAGAGTGCTCCTTCTATGCTCCACACCAAAACACCTTTAAGGATTTAAAATTTATTTTATTTTGCAACAATGAGTTCGATATATTTTACTGGTCTTTGGTAGATGACTAAAGTTTCCTAGACTCTTCAATCAAAAGAAACTAATTATTCATTTCAAATCTTATTTTATATTTAACTCAATAAAATCAAAATAAAATTTTAATTTATAATTTCTGTTTATATAGTCAATATTAATTTTTTAATTATTTTTTGTAAAAATTTAGTTTTTTTTATAATTAAAAATTTGAAAGAAAATTTGCAAATAAAATTTTAAAAATTAATTTCAAGTATTCTTGAAGAAATTAAATAAACTTAAGTTTAAAATTTTTTTAAGGGGGGCTAAAATTCTACATTATTTTTAAATAACTTATAAAGTAATATTAAAGAAAATAAGCACAAGAGAGTTTGAATTTAAAACCTTAAGAAGTATATTTAAATAATTTTGTAAAGTAACCTTTCTTTTTACATTCCAAATTTCTTTAAAATTTAAATAATAAATTTCCATGAAGTATGAAAAAGTCTCTAAAATTCCCATATTTATTAAAAAAGTATATGTGATCACTATTCATATCATAGATTATATAATTTAGAATTAAATAAAAATAACCATTTATTAAGTTATTAAATTAGTCTCTATAATGCAGTTTTATTTCTATAATAAGGAAATTTCTAGTTAATAATTTTAATTTAAATTATCTATTGTATCTATTCAATCTTAAATTAAATCAAAGTAAAATAAGGAATATTTATCATTCTATATTTACATATATATTATGAATTTGATGAATAATGGAGAATATAATCTAAAATTAATATGATAAGTATTACCTACTACAGAGGCTTGTAAATAGTATTGAGGATAAAGATATTAAGGCTATTAAAAAGTAAGGAAATAGACTTGCTTAATGATGGGGAGCTCCGCCAATGTACTCTCTAAGATTTTGTCACATATAGCAATTTTATGCATGTGCTCTTTCTCATTGAACAGGCATACAAATTTTTTTGCATAAATAGCATAACCCACCTATTTTAAATTTAATTAAAACCTTATTTCATTACTCATATTTGTATTACCCGCAAATTTGAAAATTCATCGAAAATAATCAATGCAATGAACTTTATGAATATTATAGTAAAATGATAAAATGAAAGTCAAATAAATAGGAGTTAAAGCTAAGAAATTTGACTTTTTAGGCCTTAGATCTCATTATCTTTCTTGTATAAACTATTAGTTAAAGTTAAAAATTTTAAATCTTTTAGATAGTGATCATAATTAAAAAAAAGGTCTATAAAGCCCCCTGGCTAAATATAATAAATAAACTAGAATGAAGAAATAGATTATGAAAAGCTTCTGAAGAATTCCGAATATTTGAAAGTGTGAGATGAGAATGACCTTACTGAAGAAGAGAGATTCAGCGACTTTGAGGAAAATTAAATTTCTTAGCAGTTCCATCTCACCAGCGGAGGAGACTCATTCGATCATTTCCCAAAAAGAAAATTAAGTAGTACTTATTAGTTCCAAACCAAAGATTTAATCATACTTGATTATTCTTTTATTATAGCTGAGAATTTAATAAAAAATAGAATTAAATTAATAAATCAAGTAATCAATTTAAAAGCAGTTGAAGTGTGGGATATTGCGTTGAAATTATGATAATTCGATTAAGTATTAAATTCTAAGAAATTTGGATCCTTGTAACTTTTTAGTAGAAGGCCTGTGTAAAGAGTTATCTCGGTCATAAGTTTTTGAACTCGGCTAATTTCTTGGTTCGGAGTTTTTTGTGAGATCAAAATCTCTACGAAGATATCTCCTATAGTAATGGTTTTTGAATAAATTCATAATCTTATTTAATAAGCTACTGAAAAAGCCCTATTTCGTCTCCCTATTGCGATTTATCAAGCAGCAATTTAAAACATTTCATTTATTATATTAATTTAATTCCCATTTTCATTTAAATTTTAACTATAATGACTAAGAAAACTCAGAAGACTCCTTATCATTTCATCAGCTCCTTTCTACTAAAGTAATCCAAGAGCAAATAGAAATTAAGAAACCATGTTTTCTCAACAATTTCTCTAATTTAAATTTATTAATTAGATTACTCTCATTTTTATTAGAAATCATTGCTTCTGAAATATTACATAAAAATAAAGTATTTTTTTAAATAAATAATAGTAAAATAATGATTATAGTTTATGAGATAAATAATTTTTGAAGGTTTAATGATAAGGCTACTTTTTCAGCCATTGGAAATCAAGTAAAGTAGTTTTAAGTAGCATTGTTTTAAATATGTTAAATATAAGTTTAGAAAGGAATGAGTTGGAGGTGAAAAATGAAATAATAATAATAGACTCAGATCGTATTATAGATGAAGTATCGTTAAAATGTTAAAATCAAATATACAAACAATCATTGGATCCTCAAAACATCAGTTAAATATCAAGATTTTTATACTTTTTCTCTGATCTTTTGAATTTTAAAATATTAAAAAAATAACTTTGAATTATTAAATTAAAAACTTTAGTATTTTTTCAATCTTTGAAGAATATTTTTCAAATAAAATTTACAAATTACCATTTTTAAATATAAATTATATCCATAGAGATTATAAATTTTCAAGTAGTTAGTATTTTAAAGAAAATCTCAAATGTATTAATTTACATAATCATTCTTTCAAATTGAAAACAAAATTTAAAAACATTTTAAGGAGAATACAATTAAGATAAAAATAAGGTAATACTTTGTATTTTGATAGAAATCATTTGACTATTTTATTTACTTTTGAACTCAAAATTTATAAATTTAATATTTGAAAATTAAAAATTACATCTTAAATAAGTATAGCTGATAATTAAATTATAATGCATAATAATTTATAATAATAATTGGGGGGAAGGGTTATAAAGTGTTAGTATAAAATTAGCAGATTCACCTATATCAATAGTATTTCAGATATCTATCATAATTCAATAAAATTATCTACTTCATGAATAAGCTTTGCCTCTATCAGCAGTGAGATATGATGCTTATACTCTCCTTCATCATAATTATTTATCTCACCAATATAAATGTCGGTTCAAACTTCTAACAATATTCTCACAATCAGAAGTTCAGAGGATATAAGAATCTTTAGAATTTCAATAAAAGATGTTGCAATAACTAATTTAAATTATGGGCTATCGATTGCAACCCCTTGATTTCATTTAAATAAAATATACAATTTAATTTAATTTCTAAAAAATGATAAGGCTTTAAATCTATATCAGTTGGAGAGTGAGATTTAGGTTGAATTTATTAGCATAAGATAAAGTATTAAACTATATTCAATTTTAATTATTGTATCTTTTTCTTTGGGGGTGTGGAAATATGACATTTGAATCAGATTTTAAACTTGACTGATTTCTTGGTTTTTAGGTAGAAGCATCATGTACTCTATATAGAGCTTCTAATATATTAAAATAATTCATCAACCATACCCTATAATCAGTTATCTCCTTCAAATTTAACAGCAAACAATTTACAGCTGCTACTTTATTATTTTAATTAATTTCCAATCTTCATTTAATTTTAAATATAGTATGTATTATAAATCAGATACCAGAACAAAAACAATTAATTGAAACCATCAGACTCTTTTTAAGGAGAAGAAACAATTATTCAAAGAGTATTGAAAGTGGTGGAGAGTCCCTAGCCACAGAGGAGGGTAAAGGTCACAAATCAGAAAATATCACCTGAACTTGAAAAAATAAACTTAAATGCCATCGCTGACGCGATTAATATATGCGCAGTTTAATTAAAATTCCCTATTAAAATTAAGTTGAAAATTGTAACTGTGATTTCCTTTAAAATATATCAAACACATTTGATATAAGTTTTCTAATGAGCGTAATCAATATTGATCTAGTTAAACGAGCTCATTATCCTCTTCTATATATCTTGAACTGATCTCAACTACCTATATTTTGAACTTAATATAGCCTTAAAATTAAATAATTACAAAATGCTTAATAAATATTTAATGTAAGATACTCTTGCTGACTCTGCTTTAATATAGTATAATTTAATTTATAAAATTAGCTATATTTTCATATAAAATAGAAGAATAATATTTAAGTTTATATTAAAAAAGAACACACTCAAGCACTTACTTATTTTAATTTAGCACTTAAAGGGCTTGATCCTAAAATAAGAAATGGACTAGACTTTTATTTTTACTTGAAGGTAGACAGTGAGAACAGGATTCATTTTTATTTTTGGAGAGATGTGATATTCAAAACAATCATCAGAGATCGACAACTTAAATTAAATAATTATTTTAGAGATCTAAGAAAAGTCTACCTCAAGAATTACTATATAATTAAGTGTTTATATTTAATAATTTCCTGCAAGTAACCAAATACTAGCATTAGATAAGGTACCGAGAGGACATCTTCTATGTTTATGCTATAAAATAAAATGTATTTGAATTCTCTGCAGCAATTTGTATCTACTTTTCTGCAGCCTTAATATTATAATGAAAGACCCACTCCGGAAGAATTAAATAGTTATATTTTAAAGAGTAAGAGAGTCTTTCAAAGTTGACTATGTTCTTGGGTTGCTTGTTTTATCCAAAGAGAATCGTTAATGTCTTCAAGGATCAGCTTTGTTATTTAATATAATTGAGCTGAAGTACATCCCACAGACAATCAATGCCAGCTTTATTTTAATATTTGTAATAGCATGTATAAATTCTCAATGAAGCAGTTGTGCTACCTACTGAGGTGGGAGGCATTCCGAACTCTAATTTAAGATTACGGAGAACGATATTTTGCTGCTTCACTGAAAAATAATAAAACTATGTGCGTAAAACCTTAAGAATATCTCATAAATAATAATATAATATTTAATGATTAGAATATATGCAGGCATTCTAATAATTGCTAAAGCTAACTCAGATCTAGGCTAATAACCATTGACAAGCAGTTTAATTTATTTATTTTAAGTTTTATATCGGAGACAAAATTGAAAGAATCGAAGTTCACATAAAAATAGTTAATAGTTTTAAAGTCTTCTTTAATTTATATTTTAAAACAAATTTTAAAGGAAAATTTAAGATTAATTGCATAGATAATTCAAAAGTTAAAGTAAAATAGATTTTAATTGAAATAGGTTATGATATGAATTAATTAGAGCACTCTAAAAATTGAGCATAGATCTTGTCAAGACAAAATTTAATTTTAATAAATAAATCATTAAATAAAGTGAACCGCATCGATAGAAATTAGTTTAAAAAATAAATTAATGAATCAATTTTTAAAGTCAAATAAATATTTTTATTTTTTTGGAACTTGAGAAAAATATGGAGATTTCTGGATTAATTATCATTCACTAAAGTTTATTTTAAATGATAGAATAATTATCCAATAGCTTTTGCCAAAAGATTAGCAAAATAGAACTTAAAATTTTGACTCTAACTCTCTAAAATTAGATGTCTAAAATATAAAAGGGGTATTCATTAATTACTTCATGTCTTAAAATTTTAATTTTTCAGTATTTTTTTATTATATTAAATTCTAAATTATTTCTCACATCAAATGACACTCTTTTATTTTTCAAATAAAAATAAGAATTTTTTCCTATATAATTTGAATTATTTTCCGAACTGGTTGCTTAACTAAATTTCTATTTATAGCTAAATTTTTATAATTCTAATTTTTAATATAATTTAAAAATTCAATTATAAATTTGAATCTATAAAGGTTGAATAAGTAAAGATGATAAGGGTAAGAACAAAATTGATCTCGAGGAAGGAGAGGAAAGTGGCTAGTAAAAGGGCTTATTTATATTAATTAACTTGAGAATTTAGACACAAATAGAATCATAGATAAAAGAGAAGACCTCCAAAGTCAAAGTGAAACAGCAGACTAGAAGACTCGAGAGCATGCGCAACAACCCTTCGGGTAAAGAATGGCTTCAATTTGTGACAAAAAACTAACCTTTTCAAAGTGCTTGAAACAAAGATCTGAATTAACAAGTTGAGAAATCTCTTGAACATTGGATATTAAGAACTTGATAAGTACAAACAGAACTTTAAATTTTGAAGCTGACAAATCAGACTCAATGAAGGCACTAGAAACATATCTCAAGAAAAATAAAAAGGGGAGAACTTTCCTCGACAGTAAAATTTTATAAAGAATAAGGGAAAGAAAAAAATATGTATATATTATAATTTTTCCTCCTAAATCTGATTCTTCCAGTATAGAGGCCTGTTCGAACAACTAGGGCTTCAAAATTAAGTCTTAATCATTCAGCTAGAGGTTAGCTGCACCTAAATAAATTCTATTTTTTAAGCTTTTATTTTTCGAGATTGTAAAATAAACTTAAAGTGCAATATTTAATTATAATCAAATTTAATTTATTGTGAAAGGACTAATGCTGCACATTTTCAGGTATACTTCTTTGGGCTTATAGATAAATCATGCTACTATGTATTCAAAAATTATTGCAGCTGACCTTAGATATTTGAATGCACCTCGATAATTTTAAAAATCATATTTAGAAGTGGAAATTATCCTATATTCATATTTTTTATTACCCAAAGCGTCAGGGTATTTTCCTTAAGATGACTGGAGACTATTATAGATACGTTACCGAGAGGGTTCAATAGAGGTTAGCATGTTACATCATTTAAATTATATAAAAACTTATAATATATTAAACCTCTAACTTACACTTCCTTCCCCAGAGATCCATTTTTTCTTACCCTCGATCACCTTTTAATATTTAGCCTATATTAGTGTAAGTTTCGTAATTTTTAGTTTAAATATTTTAGTTTATATGTTTATTATTTAAAAAAATAAATAATTTATTATATAATAATTTATAGTCTAAGTAACTTATATAATCAGCTGCAAAGTTTTTAGAATAATATATATATGGAAGTGGTGACTCATAGTTCGCTGAATAATTTTAAATTTAGTTTAAATATCTTAAAATTAAATGTCTACTTTGCGCTGATTAAGGTCTCCCATCGAAGCTTTTCAATTGAATTTCATTTATTATTATAGCTCACAATTTATTTGATATGAATAAATATAAACTAATCAATGAAAGTTTTAATACCTTTAAATTAATATTCTTTCTTAATTAAGAAATATATTAAAAAATTTAAATTCTTTCTAAATTTTTGAGGATTCTATTCCCACAAAAATTATAAAAACACCAGTTCATAGTAGTGATATAGAGAAATTATTTTTAAAAAATAACAGCATATAATCTAGTGAAGTATATCCAACAAACAAATTGTGAGAGTAATTCAAATTTTCAGAGTCTTCACTAATTATCATTTATTTGCTTTATTAAAGCTTCAAACAATAATATAGACCTAATGGATCTGTTCTCGAAAATAATTTAATGAACTAAAAACCATTAACCTTATTCAATTATAAAATATTTTATTTTAATTTGATTAAATTAGTTTTGAAGATTTCGAGACTTCATTTACTGATGAATTCACAATGTTTTATCTTATGATTCAAATTTTTAGATAATATTAATATTTTAATCACTATAATAAAAGATAGGGAAATATCAGGAAATTTGAATTAGAGCAAAGAAGTGGAGTATATTTTCACTTCCTATTTTATTTTCCAAGAGAGAACATGAATAGGACGGCAAACATTTTGATGAAATAATTTATTTAGTTTAATAGCCTTCCAATCATAATTCATTATAGCTAAAAATTAAATAAATATCTTGTTTGTTTAATTAATAAATTTAAGCAATATTTAAAAACAGAGGAATCTGATTGGGAGATTTAATTCAGGAAAATAGTGATTTTATCTGTAAATGTTTAATTAAGAAATGTAAATAGATTGTATATATAATTATTTTCTTCCCTACTCATCATTGTTTGAATCACCATCAGCGACTAAATGAACAATATATTCGAAACAGATCAATTTTTACAATTCTCAAAATCCGAGGGCCAATAAATTTCTCGGCTTCAAAATTTCGATTCCGCTATGATGCAGCCACTCATCTCAAGGTAACCCACCAATAGACACGGTTTCATATTTTTATTCCCTGGCGATGATTTTGACAAATTCTACCTCAGATGCTTTGAAAACGATCTTCAATAAATTAATGATATAAATGCTATATAGGTTGATTTATCTTCCAGTTGATATGTCCCTTAACAAAAAAATATTTATAAATTAAGTAAACAGCGATATGAGAATGAATTCTGAATGCCTGAAGCCTCTGGACTTCCTATCTTGCTTAAACGATTTCGAATGCATGGAAGCCACAGAAGACGATATACTGAGCGTTAGTGATGACGAAAATAGGTAATTTACGCACTCAACTCCCACACCCACCCATTGTGGCCAGTCCTCTATTAGATCATTCGAATAGATAGATGTCAGCTAAACTCAGAGCCTAAATGTATTTATTTTATCCCACAATAATTAGAGGATGCAAATTTTTCTCTTCAAGAAGCAAATTCAAATATCTAAAGAAAAGAGAGGTCATTCAACTCAATCTAGCTCTAGGCAAACATTTTTCATTTTATTATTGGTGCAAACATGGAAATAAAAGTGAATGATACAACTATTCTCGGTTAAATTACCTCTGGAAGCAATTAACTCTGGCAATTATTTTAAAAATATTAAATTAATTTATAGCAATTCAAATAGCGGGAGAGTTAAGCTGTGCCTTCCTCCTGCACTTTGTAATTCTGCAAGCTTAAAATAAAATTATATTTTAAATATTTAATTTACTTTAATTGAAGCACTTAATTCTCAGAAGATGAAGAAGCTTCTTCGAGTATGAGTAACTGCAGAATATAAGAGAACACTTAGACAGTAGTTAAAAAATAAAAGATCACCAACAAAGGTCTTTTACACGAGCTGGAAAAAATTGACATCGCAGCAATTGCCTAAGCTGTTAAAACAGAACACTTAAGAGCTAAAACATATTCAATAATTTATTTATTTTAGCTCGCTAATTAATAGACCCTAAATTAAAAATGTCTCTCAATTTATACTACTATAATTTATTTATTTCTCTCGACTTCTAACTTGAGAACGAATCTAGAAGAGACAAGTAAATATTAAATAAATGTTTCATTAATTATATATAATGACGTTGTGCTGAAGACTATTATACGAGACTTATTTATTTTTCTTAAGGAAAGCGTATTTAAAAAGTTTCAATAATTTCACAAAATATTAGCAATAAAAACGATACAGAGAGGAAAGATTCTTCCTCTACTCACTGCAATAAAATTACAAATTATATATTTATTAAATTCATCTAATTTGATTATATTTTTTCAGTTGTTAAGTGTAAAAAATTATATAAGTTTTGAAAATTATAGATTTTTGATTTGCAAGAGTTTGTCAAGAATAAAATGCCCACTACCTCTAGATCCATAGAGCTAGGCCTTATCTAATTATAATTTAATTTGAGATATTGTATTATATTGGCCAGGAATTCATTTATTAATAAATGTTTTTGCTTGGATCCTTATTCTATCCCAAAAGAATCTCTACATTATTTAAAGATCAATTAAAGGAACTTCCTTAATAAATCAACTCACTATAGTTTATTATAGCTGAGAATTTAATACAAAAAAGAATTAAGTTTTAACTAATTTAATAAATAATGAATCGGAGGCAGATTAAGTATGAGATATTGGGCTGAAATTATGATCATTAAATAAATTATTAGAAATATTTGACTACTTCATAATAAGGCTGTGTAGCTATTGCCTCCGTCATAAATTTTGAATTTTGATAATTTCTTAGTTCAGAATATGTGACATCAAAATTTATTTATTGGAACCTCAGATATCGTATTGCTAGTATTAGAACAATTATTCTCATAATTTAAGGGGCTAAAACTAGCCCATATTGAACTGATTAGCTCGCAATTTTAAGGGGCAGTAATTTAAAACTCTTCTATATTATTTTAACTTAATTCCAATTTTCTTTTAAATTTGGACTATATATTTATAATTCTCAAGCCTGTACAGATTCTCATTAAATCAATTGTGCTACCTTTTAGAGTGGGAAGCTTTCACCTACCTTTTCAATGACTATAAAGAGAGGTTCCTCCAAGATTCATTAAAAATAAATAAAACTATGCAATTGAGACCCTCTGAGTTTATATTATTTAGTATCAATTAGCATTCTAATATATCCAAACATTACATTCAAAGAAGATGTGAGTTGCGCACCTGCATAATCCACTTCACTTATAAATTATTATAATGCACCCCTAATATTTAATTCAATTTACTAAACTCTTTCATTACATATTAAATTTTCAATTAATTGTTATAAGTTTAAAATTTGCCCATCTCCAACCATCTAAGCAAATAATACTATTCCTCTCAAATGAATTAAGTGCCTCTATTATTTGTCCTTATTCCTCAATATAATATTCACCATCAATCTTTCTACTAAATGTTGATTATATTTTTATAAAGATATAAGAACAGTATAATGAAGAATGAAAGTAAACTATTATTTTAAAACCCTAATAAAGATAGAATAAAAATATATAAGAAGCAATAAAGTGGTCACGTAAATCTATTAAACTAAGTAAGGTAAGATATATTTTATAGAATAGCTAAATCCCTTTGAAAATTAAAATAAGTATACTTTTTAAAAGCTATCAAGTATAAATTATAGTAGTAAAAATTATTATCCAATAAATTGTATTACAGGATAGAGCATGTTTTATTAAATTTTCTACATAGTCTAAACACCTTATAAATTGAGCAAATATCTGTTTTTTAATATTTGAGTCATTGAAGTGATGAAAAACAATTTGAAATGCTACAAACTATCAATAAAATAATTTAGATTATGTAGTAGGATTTATTCCTATAAAATTCCAAAAAAATGAAGAAGCTCAAAGAATTGTTATTATCAAGTTAAGATAAGAATTTGAATCGCACGTTCAAATGTTAAAATAGCTAAAAAGAGCTTGTTTTATTTTTAATAAAAAAGATGATACAGCTGGATAATCTGCAATAAATAAAACTCTAAGAACAATTCTCATAATACTCTATTGCTAATATTTTGCAGAAACATTAAGCATTTAGGAATAAAAGATATAATCACACTAATTTTGGTAATAAGTCTTTGAGTAAGAAATTATTGGAAACACCTAAGCCATATTTAATTATAATTAATGTCAAGTAGTAAAGATTTAAATTGTCTAAAGATTCTGAATAAACTAAGCTAGATTAGTACTCATACTTTCTTTCTCTAATTGAGATAGCTATTGAAAATAGATAGTTTAAGAAAGTAAGATGGAAGAGGAAGATGGAGAGGTAAATTTGAAAAGTTCCATAAATTTATTGTAGAGGGATAGTAACCTCAATAAATTCTTTCTAATATTTACTACATAAAGAGACGGAAGGCAAGGTTAACAGATAAGATAGCGGGCAAAAGACTTCAAGACTTTAGCAGAACTCTGCGGCATAAAAGGCAGAGAGACTAGCTCGTCCAATCCTCCCGAGTTGCTCCTAGCTGCCGCCATTCACCAGCACTCTGAGTGAGAGGCGGATAAGGAAGACCTCGCTTTTAGAAAGTAAAGATTTGAGCAGAGATGGAGGACTTCTCCTCGTCTTAGAGCAAGAGGCTGAGCCCCTTACCTAGCCTTGAAGACAGATAACGAAAAATTATCTCCGAGAATCTGCAGTGAAAGGTTACTCAGCCATAGAGTCATCTGTTGAGGCAAACCAGATCAAGAGATGCGAGGTAACCGGAAGACTACCTAGTATTTACTAGTAAGTATTAAAAGGACTTAATAATTTAAGATTGTATTCTCCCTAAATTCTTTTTTTCAACCACAATAAAGCAAACTTTTTAAACTTCAAGTAAATCTTCCATTTGTAATTTTTTTAAAAATTACTATCTAAATCTATAATAATTGAATTACTTGATTTGATCGTAAGAATTATATTTATAATCCTATAATTTAAATATTTATAGATATAAATTGATATTATTTAATAATTTAAAATAATAAAAATGAATTTGTTAGAGATGTATTGTGGTTACTGCAAATCGAATTAACCTTTCTTAAGATGCTTCATTCCAATGGACTGTTCGAAGCTATCTGAAGAGGCAGTGATATCTGGTCCTTCTCACACTTACTTTCCATCTTATGAGTAAGTTTGCGACAATTGCTACAAACTTAAAATCCTTAAAATCCCTTTCGTAGCCTAGAGGATTTAAGACTTAGAAAACAAAATTAAGACAATAGAATAAAACTTTAGAACAGGAGATCCTTCTTATCAGGGAAAATTTTGAAGCTAAAATAGCTATGATATAAGAGGAGAGCAAAATATAAGCTATCAAATAAACTCCTAAGGAAGAGCCTTAAAAATTAATCATCGAGAAGATTTCTCCAAAACTCAAATCAAAGTGGCACTCAATATCTGAATATTACATCAATCAAGTTGAAAAAGATCCAATACTAGGCAGAAAGTTTCTTACTCTAAAATAACACAATATACTCCTTAATTCAAAAATTTATGAAATTTCTAAAGATATCACTACGTAGTTTTTATAGGATACTTTGAAAGACATAAGAGAATTCATAGAGAAATAAAAATTAGACAGCCAAGAAATTGAGAAAGCATAAAGAGAATTCTTTAAGAATTGTAAGCAGTTAATGGACTCTGGAGTTTTAAGTAAAGAGTCTTTCGAGAAAACTTTCAAGGACAATTTTTAATTGAAAGATTTTAATAGATTGGAAGAAATCTATCAAGATGGATTGAATCTATAAGAGTTCTTGAATAATCCTTAAAATTGATTTCTAATTAATTCTTTAAAGCTAAGTGAATGATTAATTATCTTTTCTTTTATCGAGTATTTCAGATTGATTCTTTGATTCCAATCAAAAGAGTGTTTTCAGGGCTTTCAGTTATAGGATCACAGTATTGATAGGTAAAAGCTTTCATTCCTATTTAAAAATAAATTAAATCCTAATTCTTGTTCGATGAAGAGGCATCTTCCATATTCTAGTATTCTCTTGACTTTGAGTCCTATTCTTTTCTTAACTAAGATTTTAACTAATGCCCCAAGAAGATATTCTAGGCAGAATTCGCAATTCTCTTTCCTCATTAAATCCAAGATCTTCTAGATATTTAAGATTCACATAAGTTGGAGCATCGCAGCAGTGATGGCAGCAAGTTGCTATGCAAATTCCTTTTACATTAGTTGGGTCTTGCAGAGAAAGACTAGTTAGAGATAGATCAGTTGCTCCTCCACATAAATGTTTTGCAATTGAGATTATTTTAGTGTCTTTTATAAGAGAAAACTCTTCTTTTAAAAATAATCATACTATCTTATGTCTAAGCCTCCTCTTGTTTTTATTTAGCTTGGCAATAAGTTTTTAAATCAAAATGAGCAATATCCATTTTCTCTCTCTTACTTCTAAAGAGACCTTTAAACTCTTTATCTAATTTGAATCTTCTGGTATCTCTATCAACAACCAAGAATGCATTTTATTTGTAGTTCTCTAACTCAATTAATCTTTTGGCTACAAATGAAGAGAGACCAGCTCTTCCAGCCCCAAACTCCAAATACAAAATGTCCTATTTCATCAACTGCTATTATTCTTTTGTAAGTATCAAATTATGCTTTTCCATGATGTCAATAATCTTATTTTGCTGGTTTGAATGCTTATAAAACTCACTCAGTTCTTTTTACTTTCCTTCTAAAATCATTTACTCAGCAAAAGCCTAAAATCTATCAACTATTTCATCAATCTGAAACAAAGAGCTTAGTTGAGGATATTGATCAGCACCTTCTTTTAGTTTAGCGTAGGTAGTGTTAATTTTGTTAATAATTGTATCTCTTATCTCTTCATCAATATCCTTGATACTAAACTTGATAGGAATTATATTTTAGTCCTCAGCAATAGATTGTTTGCTTTCTTCATCAAGAAGTTGTTAATTTTATCTAGGGTTTGGAATTTGTTTATTCATAACATTGATTCCTTGATTGAACCATGGCTGATCAAGTTACTCTTTCCTAAAAGCTATTAAATATCAAAATTGGTTTACTGATGCTTGACCTTAGGACACCTTTTGAGATGCTCTTCAAGTTTTGATTTTTAGATGTAAAACTTTGGTCATGAGGACAAGCAACTATTTCATCTTGTTAATTACTGTTTGTATCATTCCTTTTTTCTTCAACTATAATCATTTAAATCTCAGAAAATCTTACTTATATGAAATCTGCAAAACTGAGTGCTTTCTTTGGATAAAGGCTATCCACAATGTCTGGCTTTCATAACATTAAAGAATTTGCATCTGCCTTCTTGACTCTATTTCTGCTCTTTAATCTTTTTCTTCTTATCTTGATTTGCTTATTATTTTTCAACTAGAGTTAAATTGTCTGCATTTTATTTTTTATGAGATTTCTAAATAGCTTTACTTTTTGGCTAGGGTTTTATACTATCAGATGACTCCATTCCTTATTCTATTAAATATAAATTTTATAAAACAATATGATAGCTCTTCTATTCTCCAATACAATCACCTCTCTTTCACAATATTATTTTACTTCATTCAAAATTATATTTTACTTTCATCATCCAAATTTATTTATCATTAGTTTAAATTATATTTTATTAGCCAAATGAATCAATTAAATAATTAATAAATTTTAATTTAATAAATTAAATTAGAAAGATTAAACTATTTTATTTGCAATAATTGTTTCTTGAAAATAAATTTATCATAAATTTAATAAAATAGATTTATTAAAATTACTAATAAGTTTGTTAATATTTAAATTAAAGATAATTCCCTTGATAATTGAATATTCAAAGTTGTTGCTATATGAAGCGAATGAATCTATAAAATAATAAGAATAATGAGTATCTAAAATTGCGATAACTGCAAGAAATGTTCCGATATGTATTATAACTTTTGCTCAATAAATGAGCAAGGTTTTAACAAGTAGCAAGAGTTTCATTAGTTTTATATTAATAAGGCGTTTGATATTAGAGAAAACACTTTCTTTGTATGCAAAGATTGCTACATATAGAGAACACTCAAAGACATAAAAGCCAACATGGATTATTCTGATTAATCTATACAAGTAGAAAATTCATAATAAGAAATCATGCAAAGTTAATCTTTTCACTCAAGTGAATAGAATCACGAAAATCTAGCTCATAAAATATAATAAATATTCTAGGAGATTGAAAAATTCTAGATTCAAAATAACTCCAACTCCAAATCATTCTTTAAGCTAGAATTTTTCGAAGAAGAAACTCTAGGCTCTTTCTAACCTTAGAATTAAGATAATGAAGTGGTAATTGTGAGAAAAAATACTTCTGAACAACTCAAGAACAGCTTAAAGTGTCTTTAGAATTAAGAAATCAATAGAGAATATTAGTAAGCGGTAGCATTACTATATAGTAGATCGCTAAAAGTGTTACAAAATATAGAGACTCACGTAAGAATGTTCTCAAATTATAGAATGAGTGACCATGATATTAGCACTAAGCATATATTTTATGATATATCTGGGAATAAGTTACAATAATCAATTGCTGAAGCAGAATCGTTTTAAATTTTAGCTAGAGTATAGAATTTTGTTGCAAAGCTATACAATCTGTTGGTAATTTCAGTAAACAAATATCCACTCGTTCTTGAAGATTTTCCTGAACCTTCAAATCCTATCAATAAAAGGAGAAAAAGGTCTAGTAGAGACTACTTTAGTAAAGTTAAGGAAAAAAGAAGGTTATTGTAAGTGATTAAATAAATGAAGTAGTAAAGCAGAGGCAGTTGAGTTTTCTGGCTTTATATCTCTGTGAATAATTCCTTTCTTTTGCATTATATTGAGGTAAGGTTAATATATTAAATTAATTAATTTAAAAATTAGAATTAATCAAAAAAGATATTTAAAGACTCCCTGCATATAATGATAATTCAATATTTTAAGCAAAAAACCATAATCAAGAATTTGAAAGGAAATGGATAAATTGTGGGTAAAATCATATGTAAAGAGAATCACTTTTAGGAAAGAGATAAAGAATATGAGACATAAATTCAAATTACTTTGAAAGATTTTATAGCAATTGAGCTCTACGAATTAATTTAATGTTTTGAAAATAAATTAATTCTTTTTTTTTATATTTTTTAATATTTCTTAATTATAAGCTAAAAAATAATTCTAAAACTTTAGATATCTTACTCATTGAATTCAAAGATGCTAAAATATAATATTAAATGCTATTATTTTTAAAAAAATGCTCTTCAATCATAGAATAGAATATTAAGGAATGCAAATTTAATGATTTTTAATTACTAGCACTTATTACAGCAGTAATTAATAAAGGAGACTCATCCTAATGTAAACTAATTTAAATTGTTTAGGGATACTCAATCTGCAGTGGAGACCTAAAAACACATTATAATTCACTACTTTTCAAACATAAATTATAGAAACAAGCCAATTAAATTTTAGGGGAAAAATTAAAAATAATTAAATGATTGAATTTAAGTATTAAAATTATTTATTAAGTATTAAAAAGGCAGAGTATTTTAATCATATCAAATTACTTAGAAAATATATTTATATTTGTCTATAAAATTATGACTGGCAAACAAGTTAAATGATAATTTAAAATAATTATTCTATTTAATTTAAATTATTTATAAAGATTGTCCTTATAATTTAAAGCTAAACTTTAAACTGAAATATAATCCCTTACTCCTATTAAAATAAATTGTATAGATAGTGGAAAGAAAAAAGTGTAATAAAAATTTAAATATAAAACATAAAAATTTATGATTTAAAAAAAAAATATAAATGAAATTCAGTAATTATAATTAAAGAATAAATAATTGGAAGTCTGAGTCAAATAGATTATAAATATTTAATCAAGTGTTGATGCACAAGAA
Organism: Tetmemena sp. SeJ-2015; assembly: GCA_027382625.1. NCBI lineage: Eukaryota > Ciliophora > Spirotrichea > Sporadotrichida > Oxytrichidae > Tetmemena > Tetmemena sp. SeJ-2015. The sequence goes on along the minus strand of JAJKFJ010022768.1, from coordinate 9,908 downwards.
TATAAGAGAACAATTTTAAAATTAAATTATAATAATTAATTTTAAGAATGGCGTACTTGTCTTGTCAGAAATGCCATCCTGGACGTTGAAGTGTTTATGTATTTGGAACTGAACAAAATAAGTTGCAAGACGAGGGACGATGCTAAGAATGTTTGCATTGGCATCCAAAGCGCAGTACAGAATAAAAGAGGAGTGTTTTATTGTTGGCAGTGCTATTTTGAGGCGCAACTCTTCCAACTCTACATCAATTTAAATGAAAACTTTGTAGATTAAGGAAGACAGATTGCAATGAGAGTTTTCAATGCTGACGATAAACAGATTCTTAAATTCAGTGAGGACTATCAGCAAAGTTTCAACCAAGTCAAATTAGTCTTAAACTAAATTGAGGAAGAGCAGAAGAGAATCAATTCACAAAAAGACGCAAAGATCAAAGTCAAATTTATGAAAGAACTGCAACCCTAGGATGTGGAAGACCCAGAAAACCAACTTCAGGAATTGGCAAAGCAAAGATCTTCTTCATAGTTTATTGGATCGATGAAATACTTGGAAGATAAGATTCACAGAATTCATATATAATAAATAAACTAGGAGATCTATAGATCACTATTGGAGACTCAGACCAATATACAAACGCAGCTTAGGGAAATAGAATGTGAAGTAAAAATTTCTGATGATCTTCAGAAAGAGGTAATTAAATAGTGTGAGAGACTTATAGAATACGGCACTCTTTCAGAAAAGATGTTGAATGCTGCTTTTCAGAAATCAGAGGCCAAAACTTTGAAACAAAAAATTGAGAGTATTTCGGCTTAATTAGAAATTGTTATTTTAGATTTCAAAAAGCATGTTAAATTAGAAGAAAGGGAGGTTTAAAGAGTGGATGAACATTAAAATGGAGGAGAGGAAGAGTTAATGAACGATCTCAATGCAAACGACTTCTTAAATAATATAGGCAACGAAGACTTCAATAATGCCGATTAAAAAGAAATTGAGAGAGTTCATCTTTTGAATAATGGTCAAGTAGATGCCGAAATTAATGGTGCAAATTAAAAATGATAGATTTACACAGCTTTTCCCGTAAATAAAAGAAGCTTTTGAATTATATATCCAAACTTTGCTTTTAGGAAAGTAAAATAATTTGTAATTTTTAAATATAATAATTGGAGGAAAATATTTTTTTAAAACTAAATTTTCATTAAAGATATTTTTTAATTTAAGTTAAAGAAAGTTGTTTGAGGGGTACTATAATTATGCATTGAAAATTACTATATCTTGATGTACATTAATTGGCTTGAAGTTTTTCAGTTGCTGAATTTACAATTCGTATTCGATTTATATATATATTAAATTTGATAGAAAATTGAGAATTTGCATGAGAGTAAAGAGTCCTCTCATTTTGAAACTATCATTTGTTAAAAATATATATTCAGATTTGATTTTATAGAACCTTTATACCACATCAGTAAAATTAATGAAATATAATTTTTAAAAAGTTTTCCTATATTATCAAAAGTATAATATCTAAAACTTACATAATTTAATTAAAATTAGTTGTGGAGGATCTACAAAAATTCTCTAAATATTAGTAGTTCATACAATAGAACTTGATAAAATATTCAATTTATACTGTATTTTAGTTTAAGAATTGTATAATAATGCTATACATTTAATTTGTATTGATTTATACGATTATATAAATTTATATTTTAATAGAGAACATTGATTTTAACAAAAATATTTAAATAAATGCAGATCTCCTGAAATTTAATTTCCAATTTAAGATTAACTTTAATAAGAGCATTAATCGTTTTCTTCTCACAATAAAACATATTGAATAAAATTGTTTCCACTAATTAAAAATTTAAATTAGTTGGGTTAAATATAAATGATAATTTAATAACTTTTAAATATTCAAATTGCTAATATAATTATTTGATGAAAAATAAAAATATAATTTAATAAAATGATAATAGAATTTTGCACTATTTGCAAAAAAGAGTCAGCTAGTTACTTGCTATATAGAGAAGTGTGTAATGAGCATTACAAAACTAAAAAAGAGATGTATTCCTACTTGCAAAATTTATCAAAAGAAGCTTTGATTGATAATGCTCCTTATATGTGCTGGTTTTGCTATTTCGAAAAAACATTATAAAATATGTATAAGAGCGTGAAAAATAGAGATTTTACAAGAAAAATAGTTTCAAAGATATTTGAAATCGATGGGAACATTTTGCATCAATTTAGTAACAAATACAACTACTTCGCTCAAAATTTGCAAAATGTTTTCGCTGAGGCAGAGAAACTTCAGAAAGAAACCAACTCTAACATGCAATCTCAAATTAAACTTGATTTATTTGCAGATTTTGAACCTGAGGTTTAATTTCAACCTTAGAATTAAAATGAACAAGAAGAAGGAGAAATAATTCAGATGAACATTTTTTAGGACCTTTAAAATAAAATTTGAGATGTCTAAGTGAATGTGATTAGTAAAGAAATATCGTAAACAATTTCTATAATATACACTAGAGCTATAAAGGAATAGAATAAAATAGAAGATAGAATTTAAAAAGCTAGCTTGGTTTATCAACAATTAAAGGAAATGTGCAGATAGCAAATTAACTTAGGAGCACTATCAGAAATTTCTCTTGACAATGCATTTTTAGATTCAGATGCATAATTAATGCTCCCAAAAATTAAAGAGCTAGTCTAAAAAATAAGCGCCTTAAAATTCTTGCCCTACAATATTTTTCCATAGGATATTGAGCAAGATCTTGATGAAGACCTAGAAGGAGACAATTAAGAAAAATAAATGCAAAACTTAATTCATCATAATAAAAAAAAAATCAACTTGTAAGAACAAATGAATTAACAAGATAAAAATGATATTGAATAAGAAAATATTCCGGATAATAGCTAGGCAAACGATAGAGAATTTGAAATGCAAGAAATAGGGAATAAGTTACTTCATAAACTTGGAATAGGGGCTTATAATTAATTAAATATTAAATAATAATTAATTTAAAACATAAGATTATTTATTGGCCATTTAAGAGCTTGTATTATATTAAAAATACTATTGGTTAAATAAGAATTTTTTTTGTGAATGAATATGTTAAAAATATACAAAAATAGACTTTAGCCTTTCTTAAATACTTTCTTAATATCAGGGTAAATTCAATAATAATACTGAATTTAATATCTTTGGCTTAAATGACTAAGATATTTCATTGGTTTTAGAAAGTGAATAGTTTCTTTCTTTAATAAAATATGAGTGAATATAATCAATTGCAAATTGGCCTCTTATTTTAAATCCTTTTAAATAAAACTTCACTATCATTAAGCAATAATATTAGCTGAGTTAAAATCGGGAGAAAAAAAAAGTGGCAGCTGAAGAGTGTCCAATTTATAGATTATTAGAATATTCGATTCAGCATAAAATTCTAAGAAATTTTTATCCTTGCAACATTTTTGATGGAGTGCTCAACTCAGAGTTATAAGCGACACAAATTTAAATGGAGATGAATATGGAGACGAGGAAGAATGAGTGCATCATATCTCAATATTGGGAGGTACTGTTGAGATGATTAAGGAACAAACTAATATTTATTTTTATGAGCTATCGAATAAGTTGCAGTACAGGGGGTCAATCTGTGATTTAAACTAATTAATTTGAAATTAAAGCTTTATTAAAATAAAAGTGATCAACTTTTTTTTAACTTTCACGGATTGGAGTAAATTAAGATGCAACCATCTTATATACTCCACCAATACACCAAACTACCACAAATAAACATTGAGATCAGTTCACAAGGGTGCCGGGGATACCTGCATGAACCATTTCGTCTCTGAGCGCCAAAAGTATCAGGAAGGCGGAGTGTGACCCATGGCCAGTGCGGAGTCCTCTCATATACGAACCTTAAGTTAACAGGAGTCTGTGTATCAGTGCAAATCGGTGTCTACAATAAGGATGTCAGAAAGCTAAGGTTGAAACTGTGTTAAGGAAGAGGAGGTGAGAGGAGGATATTTGGAGCGGTATCTATTCTATTGATAAATACAGGTTTTAAAAGAAAATTAGTTGGTAATAATTAGTTATTAAATAAGAAAATATCAAGTTTTAATTAATTATGGTACCCCATTTGTTATTCAATGATCTCAACAGAGAAATTCAATCCAAAATTAAAATTCTAATTATAGCTGAGAATTTAATGGAAAATGAAATCAAAAAACAAATTAATTTAAAATGGAAAAAATGAGTGGCAGTTGAAGTATCTCAGATTTAAATTATTATTAAATTCGATAGAGCATGAAATTTAAGAACTTTTTATACTTGCAATTTTGTTAAGCTCAGTAAAGAGTTATAATGAACAAGTTTAAATCAAAATGATAGAGATGAAGAAGAATGCGTGAAGATATCTCGCTAGCTAAGAGTGATACTAGATGTATTAAAGAAGAAACTAATATTAATTTTTGATAAGCTATCGAACAAGCTGCAGATCAGGGGGTGAATCTATGATGTCATCTGAGACCATGTTTCAGCCGTCAACGTATTATTTTAATCAATCCATAAATCAAATTTTGTACTTTTATAAAAAGTCGATATTAGTTTTCGAAAGACATAATTAAATAGTGCGAGAGATTAAAGAAATAATATTTCAGCTTAATTACAAAATGTAATTCAAGATTTCAAAAAGTACGTGCAGTTAGAAGAGAGAGGTTTAAGGTGAGGATTGGCATTAAAATGAAGGAGAGGAAGAATTAATTCGCACTCAAAGGACGCAAACTCTTAAATAATATAGGAAAATAAAATTTTATTGTTTGCGATTGATTAGATAATTACTGATATCTTTATTTATTTAATTTCTCTATTTGAATCCTGTTTTTTTATTTTTTCTTACTGTTAAATATCTAATGGATGAGTTTCTTAATGACACTATCTATTATAGATGAGAATCCAATAAAAAATAGAGGTCTTAGACTTCTTAATTCAAGCTATCATATTCGTTCTTTAAACTTATTAATAATTTAATTTTTATAATTGAGAAAGAAAATGAGATAAATACGAGCTCACAGTGTGAAATCTAAATGCTCGTTCAAAGAAATATAAGTGAAACCTATGCTGATAAATTCTAGAAAGATACGATAACTGAAAAGGTAAACCATTTCATTTTATACTAAATTAATTTTATGAATTAGGTTTTACAAGCTTGGAGCAAGGACACATAATGAGTATAGACAGGATAAAGGATAATTAAATGGCTCAATGGGGTTTTCAGATATTCTAAAATAAAGGAAAGCAAACCTATAAACTGCGGAAATAGTGAAAAAATAATAATACAATACACTAAGTCCATGATAAATACTTGTCGCTTTTTAGAGATTGCACTAAATTTGTATTTTAAAGTAAAATAAATTTGCAAAACGAAAAATTTTTCCCTATAATGATTCATTCCTATAGTTTCAATTATTGATGTTAATATATTTTTAAAAAATTCAAAAATCATACTTTTATTAGTAGTATCTTGAGCTTTATAAATCCAATTATAAATTAGTGAGAAAAAATTAAAGACAAATGCTATAAATTATATAAGTAGATTTTAAAAGAAGAATGGATCAAAAGAATTATTTCTTCTATATAATAATTTTGTAAAAATAATTTATATTTTTTAACTTTATTTATCATTGATAATGAAAAAACAATTGAAAGATTTTTTGAGCGAGTAGTTTCCAAAACATTATTTCCCGAATCCATATTAAGAAGCTTAATTTAATGTGAGTAATTAGGATAAAATTCTGTAAAACAATATTGCTGCAAAATAAGAGAATTTAGAAGGAGAATAGTTAGGTAAGAGGTAAAGAATTTGAGAAAACAATTTTTTTATGATGAACTCGATCCTTAAATTAAATGTTTAGCTCTATTAAGCTACTTAATTTATAAAGTTTTAATAATTAACTTCATCATTTTTTTTATTTATTGATATTCATGTCCTTTAATTAAATATCGAAGCTAAAATCAAAATTATTTTATAGCAATACAAAGAATATAAATTATCGTTAGAATTAAATAAAAAAATTATTTATAAAATGCTGTAGGATAAAATTAAATCAATTAAATAAAAACAAATTTATAAATTGAAATTAATTAATGAATCTGATGAGACTGATAACATAAATTACAAATGTATGACTTAAGTTAATGCCTTAATTTATAATTAAATTTTAGCTGGAAATTTCATTTGTAAACAATTTTAATTTTTGATTAAGTAAAATTTTAAAAATTTTAAATTATTTTAAAAATTTTTAATTAAATTATTTTTAAAAATCTTTTTTAATTAAAACATTATTTTTTAAATTTTTTTGTTTAAATTTTTTAAAAAAATTTAAATTTTTTTTAAAGGCCCCAAATTTGAAAAAATGATTTTTAACCTTCCTTTTCATTATAGATGGGAATTTTAAATAAAAAGAGGGGTGTAAAAAGGAAATGAACAACCAAGGTTGATTTTTTTAATTAGTCGTTTCTTTGGAAAATTGACTTATTTCTTAATTAGTATTTGCAGATATTTTTAACATGATTGGCTGAGTGTCTTCTGCGAGATTTACTTCGCCTTAGTCTTTCATCTCTTTCTTCAGATTAGGGTTTCAGCTATTTGATTGAGGTCTCACTTTGTGAGTCTGGGTCTTTTTCCCTTTGGTTTTTTTCGCTCCCCCTTTTTTTTAGCATCCCTTTACATACTTGTGGGTTCGAAATTGCTTCGAACTCTCCGATTTTTTTCCCCTTTCAGGCAGAAATAAACTTTTTATTAGCTTGGTTTCCCATGTCTGTCATTTTGAGCCCCTTTCCCTATATTAGAATAAAACAAACCTTTGAAAGCAGAAGAGAGTTTACTAGTCTTAATTTAAAAATTTGGAAGTAAATGAATGTAGTAGGTTCATAGAATAAACCACCCCAAATCGCACCATCACCCCCCAAAGAATCCACCATCACCACCCCAAAAATTCGGCCCCCAAAAATTTATCCAAAAAAATTAAATTTTTTTCCCCATTTTGAGTATAGAAAAAATTTGTTTTAAAAGAAAATTTCCATTTTACCCCGGGAAACAGAGAGGGGAAATTTAAACCCATTTTGCATCTTTCAAAAGGGGGAATTTTTTCCGGGCTTTTTTTGTTTTCCCCAGATTTTAAATGCTCCAACTTTCTTTTTCCCAATTTGGTTTTTTTCCTGGAATCACCTTTTTGTGCGCACCCCTCAAAAGCGAAAATTTGCTTATGGAAAGGAACCACATTTTTGCTCACAAAGCTTTCCCTTTTTTTTGGTTTCTTTTGATTTTCCTTTCCTGGTTTTCCGATTGCCCTTTGGACATCTTTTATTTCTTATTTCTTTTCCCTTTGCCCATTCCCCTTTTTGGCTTTGACTTTGTCTTTTTGGCTCGATCTAAGTTTCCTTGCATTCTTGAAACAACTTGTACTTCTTGACTTTTTTTCTCCTCTCCCTTTAAATCCTCTTCCAACTCTTCTGAATCCCTAGACTCTTTACTTAAAAGGGAAATCCATCATTTTCCTGACCTCCATTAGATTTTACAAACCCTTTTGTTTCCTTGCCCTTTTTTGCTGAGGGTCAGACTTTTACAGCTTTTTCTTAAATATGAATCAGATTTGGGTTTTGAAACGAGGCAAAAGCTTTTTTTTATTTTTTTGGGGGATTTGGGGTGATGGTGCGATTTTGGGGGGGTGAGGTTTCGATTTTGGGGGGGTACAAAACGCAATTCCCTCGATATTAATTTTTTCCCCAGGTTTTTTTTGCCCAAGAAAAATTTCTTTTCCAAAGCCCGTCAAGAAGCGGGTATCTTTGGGAGAAGTTTGGAACCAAACCCTTGGGCTTTTAAAAAAATTTTACACGGAAGGCAGCCCCTTTCTTTCCCCACACTTTTGGCTACACTTCTGTGACTCCACCTTTCCCCTTTTTTTCAGGTAATTTTTCTATTCAGCCCAAGAAAGCCCCTTTGGGGTATCCTTTTCCCCCCTCTAAACATTTTTTTGTCGCCTGGTTTTAGAAATGTAGCAGTTGAGATCGTAGGCAAGCCGTCAATGTAAAAAGCAGCAGCAAACGCCCGTAATTATGGCCTAACCTTTTCCATCTTAAAAGCGATTTTACCACTTTCAATGTTTTCCCTCACTTATTGATCGAACTCCCCTTTATCTGTAAAGAACTCAAGGTCATGGCTAGTTTATTAGAATTTGGGGTCCTCCTTTTGCACAGAAATCCTTTTTACTTAAGAAAATTTTGGGCCCGGGTGCTTTTAGTGACCTCCAAACTAAAGATCGTGAAAAGGAAGGAGCTTAAAAAATCGAATACTCCCTTCCCTGCCTTTCTTTTATCTTCCTTTTGGTTTCAAATTTTAAAATTAAAAATTTTAAAAAGGGAAAATAAAATAGGGTAAGACTTTTTCAACTTCTTGTCTGTTTTTTTGACTTTCTACGAAACCCCCTTAAACTATTAAATTCCTATCTATTCTAATTTTTTTAAAAATAAATATTGTAGATATTTTTTAAAAAACTAATTTGAATTTTAAACATAGCTTTTTAGAAAATCGAAAACAAATTTTTATTTGAAATTTTTAAATTTTTTTAATTTTTACTTTTGTTTTTTTATGCCCAATTGTAGACTTTGCAGCGAATTCAGTATTTACTTGAAGTTATACTTCCCTTATGAATCAAACTAGGTGGCATTTTTTAAAAAGATAGAGCAAGACAACATCTGTGAGCTTGTGTTTGAGGAGACATCTGGTCTTTTCCAATAAGCAGAATTGCTATGTGACAAGTGTTTTAAGTTTAAAGTTCTGTAGTGGGGGTTTGTGTGTGAAGAAATACAAACTACAGTTTAGTATTAACTTAAATCTAAGAGTATAGACAATTTATAATAAGGCCATGGTTAAAGTGAGAAGGAGAATTTGTTTTAAGCACTTGATAGGGATCTAGAGAAAATAGAGTAATTGTATCTGAGCGCAGTTGTTATCCTTAACGAAGGAGACAATTTAAACACTGATTTTTATTCCATGAAGTCAAATATCTTATAACTTGTTTAAAAGGAAACATATTAGAAAATATTTTTAATTCATATAAGATTTCAAAAAGGAATTAGAAAATTTCAAATAGAAGTTAAATGAACTCAAGCATGGATTTTCTTTTAAAATTTTTTTTTCTATTCGCATAAAGTCAAAGTGATTAAGTGAGACAATCTTTCCAAAATTAATGGGGTTTTAAAATTTCTTGAAGAATTTGTATGATTTTAAAAATTTAAAAAAAAGTTTTAAAGCAATTTAATTTTTTTTGAAAAAAAGAATTTAAATTTTTCCCAAAAGAATTTTATTAAGGGTAAATATAAATGACAAAAAATTTTAAATTTTAAATAAAAATTTTAAATTTTTTATTTCAAAAATTAAAAAATTTTTTTATAATTTATAAAATTTTATTATTTTAAAAAAAATATGAAGTCTTTCAATAAAATCCTTAAATTATTTTTTAAAATTTTTTAAAATTTTTGGGATCCTTTGGGGAGTTTAATTTAAAAAATTTAAAAATTAAAAAATTTAAGTTTAAAAAAATTTTTTTTAAAAAAAATTTTTTGCCCCTTATCTTTTGAAAGGTTATCAATTTTTTTTAAAAATTTTTAATTTTTTAAGGTTTTTTATTTTTTTTTTCCCCTTTTCTTAAAAATTTTTTAGTTCCCCTTTTTTTGAAATTTAAAAATTTTAAAAATATTGATAAACCTTTTCTATAATTTTTTGTGTTTTTTTACTTTTCTTTAAAGTAAAAATTCGCCCCTTTAATTTTAAAAATTTTTTTTATTTTTTCAAGGAAAATTTTTTCAAAACCAAACTTAAAATTTTAAAAAGGATGAAAAAAATTTTTAATTT